>QJPP01004616.1:0-119911 GCA_003996215.1 Jaltomata sinuosa
ATTTGTTATACACTGCTAGCGGCATCAAATTGATACTAGCACCAAGATCACACATAGCTCTTCCGAAGTTGAGCTTCCCGATAGTACATGGAACAGTGAACGCACCTGGATCATCCTTCTTTTCAACAAACGACCTTGAAGAGATAGCGCTGCAGTGATGGAGGTTGTCTTCCGGTTCAAAACTCACCGTCCTCTTCTTTGTGATCAAGTCCTTCATGAACTTGGCATAACCGGGCATTTGTTCCAGCGCTTCCACCAATGGTATGTTTATTGAAATTTGTTTCAACATGGTGATGAAGTTCAGGAACTTACCGTCGTCAGCTTTCTTCTTCAACCTCTGGGGGAAAGGAGGTGGGTGTCGAAACATCATAGTTGGAAGCTTTTCAGCTTCCTTGCGTTTCTCTGCGGGCTTTGGCGTTTCCTCCTCTCCCGCCTCTTTATCATCCACACTATCATCTTGAGCATGAATTACCGGATGTGATTCCGGTAATACTTTTCCGCTTCTTGTGGTGATCGCCATACAGCTTGCATCATTCTGCGGATGAGTGGTGTCGCTCGGCAAAGTACCTATTTTCCTTGGGTTTAGAGATGCCGAGATGTGACCCACTTGCTGCTCTAGTTGCTTGATCGCGGTTGAGTGTGACTCCACTACCAGACTCAATGTTGATAACTCATTCTGCATTTCCTTTACCCCAGAGTCGGTCGATTCCACCTTAAGCAGCATCTTCGCCATCATGTTCTCAAGTTTGGACGTCTCAGCCTCGCTGCCAGCTTTATCCCGATTACCAGGTGGTATATACAACCCACCTCTATCGGTGTTGTTCCTCCAGTTTCCTTGGTCGCGATTTTTGTAGCCACCATTCTCATAGTGGTTGTCTCTTGGATAGTTCCGACCTTGGTTTCCCTGGCCATTGGCCTGGAAACCCCCCAAGTAACTGGCCTCCTCAGTCTCTATACCTTGGGAACCCACAGCTTGCACCTTCTCTATACTTCCTGACGTCAAGTTCCTTGTCAGGAGATCCAACTGTGTTTTAAGATGCGCCATGTCTTGGTCGCGCTCCTCCTCTTTCCTTCTCTGCTCTGCTGACATGCCAACTGTATAGGTGCTAGCTGCAACCTCTGAGTCTCGTGTGTGCCATGCCCTGTTGGTCTTGGTGAGCCTGTCTAAAATAGCTGTGGCGTCGGCAAAAGTGCGACCCATAAACGCTCCACCTGCTGCGTTATCCAATGTCGGCTTGGTAGCCGAATTTAGTGCCCTGTAGAATGTCTGCATCAAGAATTCGTTGTTCAGCTGATGGTTGGGGCACTGTGTCAGCTTCTTCTTAAATCGCAACCAAGTCTCGTGCAGTGCTTCGTGAGGTTGCTGCCTGAAGTTACTAATCTCATCCCTCAACTATATCATCTGTCCCTCAACTGTATCATCCGAGAGGGAGGAAAGAACCTTTCTAGGAAAGCTCCTCTCAACTCTCCCCACGTTGCGATAGAGTCGGGGGTCAATTCTATCAACCACAACGCTGCCTCATCAATCTGAGCCTGATCGCTGTCTGACTCACTCCTGGCAGTTCGAACGATTTGCAGATCCCCACAAAATTCATCAAGTGCTGGTTTGGATCGTCACCAGCAACACCGCGGAACACTCCTCTCAAGTTCAACAGTTGGATCATCGTGCTAGTGATGTTGAACTTGGCTCCGGGCGGTAGCGGTGGAACAATAATGGCGCCCGTAGCGCCAGCTCCATCTAAGTCAAGATCCTCATCATTCCGTACCACATCATCCTGCAGACCACCAGCATTCAGATTTTGTTGGGCCTGCAGTTCCGCAGCGATCCTCGCTGCCTCTAGTTGTGCGGCCATATTCCGCCTCAATGTTCTCGCAAGTTCGGGGTCGTAAGGTACAATTTGTTCCCCCGAACCTCGGGTACTTGGCATGCACAACCTGTACCCTGTCCAAAAACAAAAACAACAAACAAAAATAAAAGCAAGAAATTATGACTAAAAGTCAACTAAACACACCAGACTTAATCAAAAACCGTATTCCCCGGCAACGGCGCCATTTTTGATAACGCTCAAACTACACCTCAATTTAAGAAGCGTAAGCGATCGTTGTCAAATATATAACCCAACAAGGTTGGGGTCGAATCCCACAGAGAATATGGTGATGATTAAGACTTTAGTGAAGTATGTGACTAGTCGTCAATCGTTTCCAGTAAATAAAAGGGGGGTTTTGTAATCAAATTGTAAACAAAACAATAATAAACGTAGGAGTTTAAATCAGTATGAGAGAATGCGAACTAGGGACGTGGTCACCATGGCGTTGTAACAATGTCGATTCTAGGCTTAACTGGGTTCTTTCTATATGCGTGTCACGATGTGATTGCGTCAATTGTATCGTCTAAACGTCTCTCGACCAAATAAACAAATTTCCTTTTCTATTCTTTCGACCTCGAAAAGATGTGCTTTTTAGCTTTCAATCCTAACATCAAGTAGAGTAATCCAGTTACGGCATTAATCTTTAAGACGAGAGTTTGTAGTCTCGAATCCTTGTTGTCAATCAAGTTTTCCCGGTTTAAATCTCTTTACTCAAGCAAACTAAACCTAGGCATGTTCTAATGTTTGCAACCACTAGAAAACGTGACATAAAGTATGATTAACAACGTGACAATACATATATCGAACCCAACGCTACCTGGAATCTATATTGCTACGTTTGCCATGGCTCCCACAACCCTAGTTGCGGGAGTTTTAGTTAATCATGCTATAAAGAAAAGAGAAGAGAATTGAATTCATAATAAGGAGAAGAAGTTCTTACAATATAATGAAAACCAATCTTCAATAATCCAAGACAAGAAAAACCAAGAACTCACGAACACGAATTCAAGAATCCGAAAACGTGTTGTTGCTCTCAAACAATGACTAAAAACTGTTCTAAAACTATTCGGTGAATTCTAATTACATAAACCTATCATAGGGTATTTATAGGAGTCAAAGAAACCAAATCCAAAACGGGCTAGGAATCCCCAAAACGCGGGTCGCCGACGTAAGCCACTGCCTTAGCGTGACGGTCAGGCTGACGGACCGTCACTGCCTTGACGGACCGTCGCCTGGACCGTCAGCCTTAGGCAGTGGCACTGTCCCTTTGCTGCCTTGGAGTGACGGTCCCAGTGACGGACCGTCACATGTGTGACGGGCCGTCACTCAGGCCGTCACACTTAGGCAGATTGCTCTTTTTCGCGTATTTCCGTCCGTTTCCGTGTTTGTTTCCATTTCCTACAAATACAACATAAAAACATCAAAAACAACAATGGTTGCTTGAAAACGTACGATTGTTCTTAGTAAAAAGGAGTCGAAAGTGACGTAAATTAGCGTCACATCAGTCGTCATCTTACTATAAGTGGTTTTCTTACTTAATTAGTTATATAATCAAGGTCGATATTATGAAAATGGTACATGAGATGGTTTGATCAGAGGCTGAATTTGGACTTTATGGTTTGTAAATTCTAGGATGTGATTGGTAATTGTTTCTAAATTTAATGAATTTATTACATATTGAAATGAGTTTTTAAAATTCTACACTTATTTGTTAACGTTGACTGAAAATGCTTGTGTTGTTTTTGCAGGTTTCGCCCATATTATTACTAATTATATTTTATATATAAGGAATATATTGGGATGGATTAGGGCTATTGAAAGATATATTTTAGCGCAGTTTAATTCATTCATGTGCCAGCTACTTTTGGACTGTTAATTAATGTGGAATGCTATGTTTTAATATTAACTTCTAATTATTAGATGTATATTTCAGCCTCAGTTTTCTATATTTCAGATTTGTATTATATAAAAACTATCGATTGTGAATGTATGTTGTATTTACCTCTAAATTCGTGATCTTAAAAAGTAATTAAATTTATTTAAATGGTTTAAGGGCGAGTAAGATAATCAGATGATAAGGTTCTTGGTATTAAATTGCTATTAATAAATCAAAGTAACAAACAATGAAATAACTGATGAAAGAAAAAGAAAAAAATCTTATTAGTTTGTCTTAGACGTAATCGTCTAGAAGTATCACTAGAAAAGCAAGAGCTATATTGAGCCATGTACTTTGAATTACAATATTAAGAGTTTGTTGAAGTAGGTTTGTCATCTTTGTTTTGTGTGTTTCTTCCCCCAATACTTTATTATCCTTGTTTTTAGTGCACCTCACTTGGTCTAGATTGCTTTGGCGAGCCTATACAACTTTTCCCTCCCCTACCTATGTCTATTAGTTCCTCGTACAAGCATTCAAATACTGTTATTTTAGTCATCGTGATTGTTGTCCTCCTTTCCTTCTTCACAGTCTCATACCTCTCCCTAATCGTCCTTTTCTTCTCCCCATTTTTGTCCTCCACTAACTTCAAATTGAGTGATATTATACTTAAGTCACTTTAATTTATGTGGCACTGTTTGACTTGGCATAAAGTTCAAGAAAGAAAAGAAGACTTTTGAATTTTGTGATCTAAGACACTCCGTGCGGCTATAAAAAATTTATTAAGTTAAAAGAAGAATGTTAACATTAAATTATTTTCAATTATAAAATGATGACATTCTTTTTGAGGTGGACAAAAAGAGAAAGTGTTGAGACAAAGGAAATATCTTAATCAAAAGCTGGAGCTTCATCAACAGTGAAGGCTAACACGAAATAAAATACACTACAAGAAGTATGAATAGACCAAAAATCTAATGGTAGATAGCCTAGAAAAATGAGCTGAGAACTCTTTTAAGTCTTTAATTAATTAAAAGAAATAAGTGGGTTTGCAATATTAATAAGCTAGAAAAGGCTAAATTCTATAAATAATTGAGCAAGTTATCGAACAATTGCATTAGTTGTCCTGATAACTATTCAATTGTTCAATAACTATGCACGGTTATCCAACGACTGTGCGCAGTTGTCGAACAACCGTAATAGTTGGTGAGACAACTTCTTCAGTTATTAGGACAACTTCTATAGTTACAGGGGTAAAAATGTAAAAGTAAAAAATTTAGAAATTGCCAAAAAATAATTGTCACTTTTTTTCAATTTTTATAACTCAAAGAACTCTCACTTAATTGACAAATTCATTTGTCCCTTTAATTGCATCTTCCAGGAGAGCCCTATCTCGAAATGTGACCTATTTAGCATGAATACAAATTAGTTGGATTATAATGCAGGTATATCGAATACCGTATGGAAAAAAAAAAGTGACCAAAAATCTAATGAAAAGTACATTTAAATAATTTTGGATAATATAAGGGCAAAATTGTACATAACTACAAGTACGAATAGACCAAAAATCTAATGAAAAGTAAAATGAAATAATTTTGAATTAGTATTGGGGCAAAATTGTACCTTGCTCCTTTGTACAGGGACCTGCAAATTGCAACGCATTCTCAATTTAGCACTTAGCAGAAACGAATGAAGAGAGCATACTCGTATTTGCTTTCAACGAAGTTAATTCTATGGAACTGGAACCCTACCAAGTTCCTCTGCAACCAGTCATGACGACAAGGTAATTGCAACTGCAATGGAGATACCAGAGCTTTTTCTTTCGATGTTTTTTTTTTTTTTTTTGCTTATTAATTTGTTCATATAAGTTACGAATCCATTTTCCTAAAGGCTAAACCCAGTGATTGCGATACTAATAAGTAATTAGTAATTATAAATTATTTCAAACAATTTCTTGTTTTGTGCTTTTCAGACACTTTAAAAATGATTTTTAATGGTAAAAAATTGGGATTTACTCCCTCTGTTCACTTTTACTTTGTCTACTTTGGACTTTGCAAGCCCCTTAATAAACAATGATTTATATGAGTATTTTATCAATACTCATGTTAATTGATGTTTAGTAAGTATTAGGTAAACATGGAAAAGATAATTGTTGTTTCTTGATATGTTAAAAGTAATAAGTAAAAGTGAAAATCTATTTTTGAAATAGTGGACAAGTAAAAGTGAACAGAGGGAGTAATAGTTTTAATCGTATAGTTTCTAAATAGTATATAAATTTTTCCAGAGAAGGAATGAAAGACCCAATTCGCGCAAAAATTAGATGCATTTGCCGTTATACTTTGAATTTGTTGTTTGTTTGTGGATGGAAGGAGTAAAAACATAATCTTGCAATAACTAAACTAAGGTGTTTTGTTAGAGTGGGTCAGAGTCCCACTTTTGGGGTTGAGTTAGGCCTATGTGCCATGTCTTTATGTGTTATGTATTTAAATCAAAATCAGAGAATTTGGGCGGAAATGGGAATTGTATTACTTGTAAAAAAACAATACAACAGTAACTACATTGAATGAGCAAAAAGAAAGAGGGAAGATTCGAAGCTAAGACTCCATTTATGAGCTTGAACTCCTTTGTGACTCCCTGAAAGAATTAGGAAGAAGATGAGAAAAGATCGAGAGAGAGAGAAGATATTTTGGGTAGTTAGAATTTTACCAGATTTTGCATAACCCTTTGAGCCAAGTTTGTGTGTATATATATGAGAGTGAAGTGAGTTAGCACTTAAAACTCACGTGCTTCCCATGTGACCCCAGTTATATTTGTATTCATGACATTATGTGGAGTTATAAAACTTTAATTTCATTTGTCAGCCTTTTTTCGCTTATGTGTTGTATGTGTTGTCAGGCATAAGTGTTCAGCTTGTTACAAGCAATATAAGCAGAAGGAGCATCTCATTGAACATATGAAAACCTCTTATCATTCGGTTCATGACCCTAAATGTGGTTTGTGTAACAAACATTGCAAATCATTTGAATCACTAAGGGAGCACATTGCTGGTCAGTTGTTGTGCTTAGACTGTGAATGTTATTTAGGTGTAAATGCTCTCTCTGCTGTCCTCCCTAATTTTTCTGTTTACTTTAACATTTAGGTCCATTGTCCAAAGTGAATTGTTCAAGAATCTTTGCCAAAAGAGGCTGCATTTTGTGTTTGAAAATCTGCAGCAGCGTGGACTCTCTCAACGAGCATAAGGAAATGTGTCATCTAACCACTCCTCGACCCATTGTGAGTTGATTAATTTTCTCTCCCTGAATGCATTCACAAGAATCAGTTACACTTAGGATACTCTAGATGTATGTTTAGTTGCTGGAATGTGCATGTATAATTGTTGCAGGACACAGGAGAGATGTTTTATTCAGAAGACGAAATAGATATAAGTAATGGAATTAGCAGCATAAGAAGTCGGGAAGCAGTTGCCGTAGATTGTGAAATGGTCGGAGGGGGAAGTGATTGCTCACTAGACCTTTGCGCAAGGGTATGCCTAGTTGACGAAGATGAGAAGCTTATTTTTCACACTTATGTTCTACCTCAGATTCCTGTGACTGATTATAGGTATCTTCTGGCTAATAAACATATCTATTTGTAGTGTTAGCTGTCGCTTTGGCATTACACCTTTTCATACTTCCTCATCATTATGTGCCAGGTATGAAATTACTGGTATAACAGAGGAGAATCTACGAGATGCCATGCCTCTGAAGGAAGTCCAGGAGAGAATTCTGCAGATTCTTCACAATGGAGAGTCAATTAGTAGAGTAAGATTGGATGGTGGAAGAGCAAAAGTACTTGTAGGCCATAACCTTGAGAAACACCTGGATTGCTTGAAGATGAATTATCCTGATCATCTTCTGAGGTAATTTTATTTTTTGTTCTTTTCTTTCCAATAAATGAAAAACATTTTCTCGGAACCTTAAATCCTGTAATATGTCCAGATCATGGGATTGTGCTGTATTCACTGCCATACATTAACATGAATGTGTGTAAAATTTATCCATAATTTTGACATAACATGCTTCTTTAAGAGTACCTAGTTACCTGGTGGAATAGTCAATGTGCGCGCAATCTGGCCTGAGCAACACCTTTATTAAAAAAGAAAAAGGAACAGAGAGTAGCTTATAATTGACTATTGTTGTGGGTGGAACATTTATGCTTAGGTCAAAGTAGATTTGTTCTTGAGATGGACCTATTAACTCGCTTAATCAGGTAGATGTCAAGAAGCCTAGTATTTTACCGAGGCCCTTGCCACATGTTTTTATTTACTCATTTAGGTAAGGCATAAAATGGCCCTCTTTGTTGCACCTAAATTTTCTATATAATTTCCAACCCTTTGGGTTTTTCTGGACGTTCCTCCAAATGCTGGTACTTTAGTCCTTCTACCTGTTAGATCATCTAAATATTTACTCCCCCACCCCAGAAGATAAATTTCTGCCTCCTCTACTGGAACTCAGCAAGTCAGAATCTCTGTACAGATAAAAATTAAATTAGAATCGTTAGCTATTTTTGTGCAGAATTTGGTTATTCATGATTTCAACATAAGCAATCATGTCCAGAACCATCCATTATATTCTCTCTGGTCTAATCCATTTTCTGAAAAATGATTTTCTCGAGCCGAGGGTCTATCAGAAACAACCTCTCTACCTCACAAGGGTAGGAGTAAGGTCTGTGTACATCTCACCCTCCCCAGACCCCAGTACTTGTGGGAATTTATTGGGTATGTTGTTGTAATCACTCAGAACTGCTGAATTGCTATGCATCAGTATGATGGTAGCTTATGTTTCACTTTTATGTGTGGTTGTAAAAAGAAATTCTAGAAATTTGGATCTAGTACAATATGAGTATATTTGTTAAAAGTAAGGCTGGTACCTAATAAATGTGTTAGCTTAAAAGTCAACGTCAGACCTTAATAAACTTATTCATTTAAATCCTCGCATGATGCCTTCATTTCCTTTCATCAATGGAAGAATATGTGGTCGTCTTGAAAACTTGATCAGCGAGCTTTGTGTTGACTTCTCTTGTACTCTTTTTTGAGAAATTTGAAAACTAGAGATTAAGATAAAAGTAAGAATTATCATATCAATTGTTCACGTTCTCTGTTTTTGTCTGTCAAGCTGGGTATCTGGAAAGGTATCTGTGCATGCTTGGAGATCTTTTCTGCACGAGATGCATTCCCCTATGCATGGCCTGAAATACTCATGTCTTGCCTTCATTCTATGCAGAGATACTGCAACATACCGCCCCCTGATGAAGACCAATTTCGTCAGCCACTCTATCAAATATCTAACCAAGACTTATCTAGGGAAAGTTACTTGCTCACTCATGTTTTTTATTTAGTTTTATTTTCTCTTCGTATTTTTGTTGGTCAAGTTTATCCATTATATTTCCATTGTTCATTTTACTTTGATAGCCCCCTGCTAGTGATGAAAATGTTCAGTCACTGTTGATTTCTTGTTTACGTGGAGCTTGAATGATGAGGCAATTTCTGTGCAGAATTGTTGGCTTAATAGTTATTTGCTTTCAGCTATGCTTAGTACTGGTTCTCCTCTTCTGTGCTATGCTAACTGAAACTTTTTGCCAAACAGATACGATATCCAAGTTGGCTTCCATGATCCTTACCAAGATTCAGTGTCTGTCATGCGATTGTATAAGAGGATCCGCTCACAAGACCACCCAATGGAAGGGACCACGAGGGTATCAAATTCAGCCCCAAGCTTTAGCAAAAGCTCTGATCCATGGAAATCCATGGCACACGAGAACATGACGCCTGATGAGCTCTTAGAGATGTCAAGATCCAACTATAAGTGTTGGTGTCTTGATTCACGGGATGCAGTGCAGAGGTGAGTGATGGTGATGCTCTTGGCTGAGGAATCCAGGAAACTTGGCTAAATAAAGTACGGGGTGGTTATGTAAATTGTCTAATTTAAGGACATTTTTATCTTCCTATTTTACATTCATATTTTATCATGTACAAAATAACTAGCAAACAGTATTTATGCAGAGTTTAAATACCAAATAATAATTATTGTATCTGTTATACAAAGAACATAGTAGTAATGTAGGAATTTATCTACTAGGTGAAGTGATATTCGACTAAAAGCCTATAATTCTAGTACATTATCGCATCATATCTTAATTACAATTTGTGAGGTTTATATCGTTATATTGGGTGTTTTGAACTCATTACGTATTGACTATGACCTATGTGTCGGAAGACGTTGGATGAAAGCGGATTGAAAGGAGCTGATTGGGGTAAGTTCAGGAAAGAAAATAAAGATCTGAGAATGGTCGAGCTCGCCTCACGGGATCTTTCTTGAAAAATAAAAATAGTGAAGTAAGGAGCAGGGAGAGACCATCGCGCAAGTAGCTTGGGATTTTGGCAAGGAGGAGCTCGTATGTCCCTCCTTGACCCTCGCGCATGCGAATGGTTTGGGATATTGGCGAGGAGGAGCTCGCCTGTCCTCCTCGGCCCTCGTATGGCGCGAGCAAAAGTGGGTCTGGCAGTTTTTCCATTACTGAGTTTGATTTTGCATGTGAAGCCTCCTACACAGACTAGGTCATGGGGACACAATACTTTTGGAGGAAAGAACACCTAACGGAATTCGGTGATGAGTTTCACCTTCTTCCTTTATTTCTTGTTGATTATGAATTCTTGTAATTTTGTGTATTGAGCGATATTATGAATAGCTAAATTTCTTTTCTATTATTTTGATGGAACATCTTAAAGTATGAATTCTTGGTAGTGTTCAATCATAATCGAGTCATTTTTCCTCCTCTATTTGTTCAACTGCGCCCTTCGATTGTTGTTAGTTCAAGGACCCTTGATTAACAATATCGTTATATATATCTTGTATTGCTTATAAAGATTGCGGGATTAAATTTTAATTGAATAACATAACTTTGAAGTTATCAAGAGATTAATTGCGTAGATTTAAAAGAGGGATTAAGAATAACGAAGCTGGCGTGTTCTAATTATGAGTAGTTTAAATTGCTAACTAGGATTAGTTCGAAAGAATAACATTAGAAAATTACTACAATTGGTCAAAAAATAATTGTGATGAGTTAAGACTCACGATCGATAAAGAATGGCTCAACGATATTATAGTTAACATATTGAGAATTTCTTCTTATAATAATTAAGGAAATCGGAAATATAAAAAGATTTGAAGACACAATAACCTTTTCGGCATACTAAAGAGCCAACTATTTACAGGATAACCCTTGTAAAATGGAACCAAAGAGTAACACCAAATTAATATCATCATATCATTCTTTCATTCATTTTCATATTCATACTCATATTTATTCTGTAGGCGGGAAGCTCCGCGAATTAAAAGTTCGATTACAAAAATAATCTTATAAAATTAAGTGACTATAACATCCTTCAATTTGATATTACTTCAAATATATTTTTGTACAAAAATGTAAATAAATATTCTAAAAAAAATATTCAATTAGAAGAAGATGGACATACTACCTGCCCTTTATTTCATCATTAAAACTAGCATCCTATTAAATGTCAATAAAACTCTCATCGGATCACTTTATTTTTCATATTTTATTTTGCACAAAATATTAACTAAAAGGTAATTTGATTAATTATTCTTATTTATTATTTTTCTCAATTTAATACTTCTCTCTTTTGCACCATATTAATATCTCTTCATATTTTATGACTAAGGATAAAGATGAAAACAAACAACTAATTACACCTTGATTCTTAAAAACGAAAACTATTTTAGACATGAATGTAGTTAATTGTAAAAATTATCAAAAGTTGAATTTCCTTATTCAAAAAATAAAATTAATTACCCCTCATAATGATTAGTTTGGGGAGCTTAACGTTAACGTGCATATGAGAGGGCTTCAATTAGAGAGAAACGGAAGATGAGTAATTAATGAATACAGTAATAATGACATAAATCATTTGTATTTAATTATGATACTTAATCCGTCTCCACATTATAATTTCAATCTTTTCAAATATCGTATGGTAAGAATTTTAAAAGTTTACATTATTATTTTTCTATATTTTTTTTATTTCCTGAACTCCACAAACTGCCACACCATTTTGAAGATTATTTGTTTAATTATCAGTTGTATCGCAATTGCAAGACACTTTTTCCAAGTTAAAATACATCTCTTTAGAAATGCAATTTTGTTACTTGTAATTAAGTCATTGCAATCGTATTTCATTTTATAATTTTCACTTAGCTATTTTAGACTATGATGTTAATTTAAAATTTTCAAATTCGTAATATAATTACTATTGTTATTTCATATGTTTTGCCTTCGTATATATGGTGGAAAAAGTATTTAGCCTTCTAATTACGGTTATTATTTTATTTTGTGTAGCCTTAGTATATATGGTGGAGGAGCATTTGGCCTTCACCTTCTCCTTCTCCTTCTCCTCTCTATCATACTTTATGTTACCTTGTGAGGTAAAGTTTGAATTGCTCTGCGTCTATGAAGTTTTGTTTTTTTTAATTTGTCATTTATATTGCACAAATAAAAAAAGGATCTTATTGTTGTTGTAATATTACAAGTGAGTTCTTAAATTTTTAATGTATTTTTCCTCAAAAAAATTTCATTAATTTTCAAGAAACATGAAATGAGACAGTCAATTATTATATATTTTTTTCTACTTAGATCAAATGTTCAAATATGAAACTAGTATATTCATATATTGTTGCACAATGAAAAATAAAAATTGATAAATTTCTTAAACACGAATTATAGAAAACTTAAATTCAAAATCTCTAGAAGCGAAATAGCCGAGATCAAGTAGATTTATAGGAGCTTGATTAGTATACAAAGTGACCATTATTGGCCCAATTTACACCTTTTTATATTTCCTGTTCTTGCAATATATACTACGAATATTTTGTTTCATACCTTGTACATATGTTTTAATAATATTTTATAATTTTAAAAAGATTTTTATACTAATTAACATAATATACACGTATAACGTACGTAATCAGAGCCTAGTACTATTCAAAAAATAGAAAACTCTGAAGTGAAAAATTAAAAAATTAAAATGTCCATATAAGTTGAATGACCATTATGTCTTTCCATTAAATACTACTGCTCAAATATTTTTATCCAAAAGGGTAAATACATTACAAATACTTATAAAGGCATTTTAATAATTGTATTGATTAACATAATATATACGTGCAGTACACATAATCAGAGACTAGTATTATTCGAAAAATAAAAAATGAAAAATGAAAAATTAAAAAATTAAAATGTTCATATATAAAGTTGAACGACCATTTACTCCTTCCATTAAATACTACTCCTCTAATATTTTTGTTCAAAGGATAAATACATTACAAATGATTATAAAGGCACTTTAATAATTATATGGCTAAGTTCAAACAATTTAAAATTAAGAGCAAGTAAAAAGACTACTGTTACAAATTAATCATTATGATGAAGCAGCAGCAGTTACAAAAAAAATCATATTTAAATTTCAAGTTTTTGCAAGGTAATTAACAATTTTATTTTACTACATATTATGAGTTCCGGTCAAATAAATCAGAATTTTTTTAATGAAGTATATTATGTTAAAACTATTTGTGAAAGATCATATATGTTAATATGTCTGTTGCTTCTAGCCAGATAATATTCCTTATTTAGTTCACAACTTGCAAATTTCTTGTTTTTATTTTATTTTTGACTGAATGTATGACCGATGATTCTTGTGATTGAAAACTAAACATGAATATGTACTGAATATTAATGCGATGCTAAAAGGAATAGTGACGAGTCTTCAAGCTCCCCAGAAAAATCCTTAAGAAGTTTCTTCTTGACTTCAAACATGTCACTTTTTTTCTCTTTTGTAAAATTAAATTTACATGATTGTAAAATTAACTCTCTTCTTTCCATGATTGTTATAGAAAAATGTTACATGAGATGTGAGATCTTTAAAAAAGACCTACATATTTGAAATTAATTAGTTCTTTTTTTTTGTTTATTGCATTTTTGTTCTCTCTTAAGCAACAAAAACACTATGTTACTCATTATATTGCTTGTAATATTTGACATGCAACATACCTGCAATGCACATGTCTAAAGATCAATATGACTTGAGCTTAGTATGTAGTTTGGGATTTTGTTGAACTTTTTTTGGTTGAATTTATAGGCTTAGTGTGAATTAAGAATACAAAAAAAGCTGCGAAGGATCGTAACAATCTAAGAGGCATCAAGTGATTTCTTCTTTTTCATTGAGGAGTTCAGGAACAGTACAAGGAGAACCATCCGAAAAACATATCTATTGCCTTTGATAGATGCAAAGTGCTGTTGGAAAAAAGAAAATAATTAGATTTCGTTCTTGCAAGCACCCATGGTTGGTTCCTATTCATTAGATGCATCCAAACGGGTGTTGACGATCTTTGTGTGGTTCTTGGTTCTTAAACTTGCTTAAGTTCACTAAAGTGTCTCTATGCTTTGAAAGCAAAAAGTGAGTTTCTGTAAAAGGGCTTATTAGGTTCAAATCTTAAAAAATACTTTGACAATGGTTTCTGTGTTCTTTTAGTGTAGGAGTTTTGGAGATGAGGTGATTTTCGAGAGAGAAGGGCAGGCTTGCTTTTTGTCACTGACATATCTTAAAGAAATTGATGCTCTTTCGACTGTTGTTTAACAGGTTATTAAAATTTATCAGCAAATCATATGCTTTCTCTATTTGTTATGAGTTTTCTTGTATCTAGAATCTGTATGCTAAAGATACTTGTGTTCTTCACTTTAATTAAGGACATATTTGTACTAATTTTTTTCACAGAATTGTAATGCACATATTTTATCGCACATTTTATCTTTAATATAGTAATACATAAATTGCATATTTTGATGTAATAAACTAGGGTCATTTGGTTGTTGGTTAGACTTATGTAAGTATTAGTAATGCAGAGATTAGTTATAGAGGTATAAGTAAGGCATATGTCACTGTTTCTAGATAAGTGCAATTGAAAGGTGTGTTTTTGTTCATTAATATTAATTAAGTTGTAAGTGGGTAAACCATTAAATTTGGCGTGTTGATGTTTGCCAATGATTTTCTCTGTTTGAAAATGGCAAGGGGAGGTTTAGAAGACTACCTGAATATGTTTCAAAAGTGATGATAGAGCATCATTTGCTATTATATCGATATGACCATTTTTAGGATGTCGCTTCCATATATTAGTGAATCTGGATTTGATACTCTGGTGACTGGTGTTTTTCTTTTGCAGGGTACAACTTTTGTCCTACTTTTTATCCCGATTAGAAGGGAGAGAGACAGAGTATTTCCTGTCTAAAGAGTAGTCAAACTCATTCTCTTTTGATGGTTTATTCCTGTCCAAAGAGTAGTCAAACTCATTCTCTTTTGATGGTTTATTCCTGTCCAAAGAGTAGTCAAACTCAATTCTCTTTTGATGATTTACTTATTGAACAGTGAAAATCAGATTATAATTCATATTAAAGAAGTGGTCTTTGAAATTAGTCGTTTTCTTATGGTCCTATCTAAAGAGTAGTCAACTTTTGATTATTTATTATGGTCATACTATATTCCTTTACGGTCTCACCGATGATTGAGGAGGGGAGAAATTGGTCGTAACTTGATGTCTCTTAAAGAAGGAATTAGTTTGCATCCATTATCCGTGCTCTGATGCTCAATGTAGCTCTGGGATAGATTATAGAATCTATGGTTTTTTCGATTTTGTTTAGGAGGATCCCAAATTCAAGCAAGCCATGAGAATCAGAAATCCTAAAAGCAGATTGAAATAAGATGTCGAATGCCTGCAACAATAAAATAAAATGTGTGAGAAGGGATGAAATCAATATACAAGGTCAAGATTCTAAAGCACCTGTCAAGAAAAGTAGAGGGAATGTGATGCACAGCAGCCAAAAATTTCAATAGATGGTATAAAAATGGTTGCTGAATATAAGATGCAAAGGGAACAACAACTCTTTGTTGAAGGGTATGTGAATGTTTTCCCTAGGTGTTCTGATTTGCTTCGGATGACCTCTCATTATGGCTATTATTATACCTTTTCTTGTAGGTGTTGACCATTCTGAAGAGGGTTAGTGGTGAAGATTGCCTCTTGCTTGGTCTAAACCCCGAGTATGCTCGCCAGATTGGATGATTCTTTATTCGTCCTTCAATGATCCTTCAATGATGATGGATACTTCGTCAAGTAGTGAAGTATTCATTTTCCTGTTAAGGTTGAGAGTTCTATGTACTGTTGTTAAAAGTTTTGCTTTATGTACCTTCTCCTATTCCTTCCATAAAATTCTATAATTTGTGCCAATGGATGGATTACCTTTTTCTATTAATTTCACGTAGGATGATTAGCAGTTAGCACATCAACTGGCCATGATTATTCGTCACAAAAAGAATTTGAAGAGGCAGGAAAGGACTTGGGTACCGGCACACATTATTTCATAGTTTGCACAGTTATTGCAATTTCATGTAGCTACATATTTTGATAATGATAGTTGGATCTTTTGAAACTTCAGTAAATTCTAATTTCTAGCTTTTACATATTCTATCATTTCAGGCAACTCAAAGATCAGGTGGACCTATTAAATCAATATGCAGTAGATTAAAATTAAAAAAAAGACCAGATCGTAGGCAATTTGATGGGCAACAAAGTAAGTTTTGTTGCTCGACAAAGTGTTTACTCAGGATCTAACTATTGACATTGATCAATTGGGAGTCCCATGAAGTATTATTTTGGCATCTTATTTATTCAGAAACAATGACACCATATAATATTGAAAGGTGTGTTTTTGTGGAGGGACAACTAAAAGACACAAGAAGTATAAATGATAGTCTTTATAAAAGAATTCTTAGAAATGTTCATTATCAAAATCGTACAAAAGATATATTCTTCACTCTTGCTAATACAGAAAGGATTTCACAAAAGCAAAGGCAAATGAGTACTAAGAGAAATTCATAAAAATACAAATTTTCAACGACGTTTTCACGAAACATAATCAAATATGTACCTACTTTAAAGTATACAAGCGAAGACATCCAAACATTAAATGTGTGAGAAATAAAATATAATATTTACATAGAGTTCCAAAAATCATGTACAAATTTGAAATCAGAAGAAATATATTTGTAATTTTCTCAAAACATATATTTGTGGGAAATGAGGGTCAATTTTTAGGCATGTACAACCTTTTTTTATTGTTATATTATAGATATTCAGATATTTTAAAAAGAGAATTATTTCATGAATTTAATAAGATTTTTTCTAATTGCGTGAAGCGCGATCAAGTACATATAATAAAAGACAGCTAGACATAATCACTGTAATAGAAAGAGCTTGGTTCATTGTAGAATTTGCACAGACAGTTGAAGAACAAAAACTTTTCACATATTAAACTGTCCAAAAAGTCACACAAGTAATAGAGCGAAGCCTTAGGCTGATAAATTGATTGAAGGCAAACCAAGAACATTATCTACAAGGATTTTTTGTTTTCGTTATTTAATTTTCTTAGTTTACAGAACAAATAAAAAATGTTATAACTCGTTAAAGATGATTGTATTGATATTTCTTGGTGATATAAAAGTGTGATTCAAATAGTTCTACATGGATCAACTTCAAACTTAAAAATTGAATTATATATGTAACGGTCGTGTTAAGTCTCACATCGGTGGGATGAAAAAATTATGAATTTCCTATATGAAATTGAACAATCCTCCACTCATAAGCTAGTTTTTGGATTGAGTTAGGTCCAAGATACATTGGGATGGGAAATTATGGACTCCTTATATGTACTTGGATAACCCTCCTCTCATGAGCCTAAATTTTGAAGGAGAACATTACATAACTATATAATATTAAAAACTACATTACATATTATTAGCACAAAGTTTAATATTACAATAGTAGTCATATTTGTTCAAAATAAACCCCCTTTTTGCTCAACTAATTACTCCTTAAAAAAGGCTAAAAACGGATGTATTGATTGTTGATTAATTCCCTTTTATATTATCTTTCTTTTTATATTAGATCGTTTTGCCGTTTTCCTTTTTTTTTAAGTGTCTTATGTTTCTTATTATTTTTTTTATATGAATATAGTTTTTTTATTTGTTTCCTTTTTGAAATTCCAATGTAGATATTATAAATATTATATTAATATATTACAAAATTAAAATGTTATCCTTGATTCCTTTTTTATATTTCAATATTATATATTTGCTCCATATATTAAATATATTGTACATATTTAAATAGTATGTATAATTATTTTGTTTAGTTATATGTATTATATTGTGTATATATAATTTATATAGTTTATATACTAAATGTATAACTCCCTCTTTCTATATATATATATATATATATATATATATATATTGATATAATATATACCTTATATAATTCACAATGTAATATATTTGAAATATATTAATAGTATTTTGTTCTTAAGCTGGCATAAAATAAAATTAGAAGAAACATTTTAATTAATTTATTTATTTGTATAATTCTTCTTATCCATAAGAGATATTTATGGGACAGGGAAAGAAAATTATGGGAGAGAGAGAGAAAGTAGTATATTGGTGAAAATAAATCTCTTAATTAATGGAGATGGTTGCTATCATTTAATAAGTCTATTATTGCATTTTTTTAAATGTCATTTTTGTTATAAAATGTGCTATATTTGTTAGTTTTAAAAAGTTATGTTATTATTATATATAAGTTTTATTAAGTGATTCGATGGGTAAAAATCTCAATTTTGAAGTTGGGTTAGGCTCAAGATTCATTTCCTTATGAATCGCTTATCCTTTACTCTTTAGGAGTTTTAATAAAGGGAAAAGGACAAATATGATCATTCGGTGAAAACTATTCCCAGCGGAATGGCCACTAAATATCATATGCCACTTTGCAGCCATTATGCTTTTTCGCCGCTTGAGCAATTTGCTCTTCTTATTTTTTTTTTCTAATTTTCTTAAAAAACTTTTAATGCATCTCTTTTTTAAAAAATAAAAAATAAAAATCACTGTACTTCTTTTTCTCTTTGCTCTTTATTTTACTGCTTTTTTTTTGCTCGGTGATTTTTCTCTTTTCTCGTTATAGCCTTTTTTGTTTGTTTTTTTGCTAGTTTTTTCTGTCTACTCTTTTTTTGTAAAAATTATTCTGCTTTTCTATTTCCTTAACAATCACATAAAAAAAAATTCGCAGTTTTTTTATTTATTCAAATACAATAATAAAAGGGAAAAAAATGTATCAGTGCATATTTGATAGCAGATACATATATTTATTTGAATTTTGATACCATATATAGATACATATTTGATACAATAATTATACAGTTCTATACACATCTTATACACACATATATATATATATATATATATATATTCTATACAACAATAATACAGTTCTTATACACATCATATACAAATATATATTGTATACAATAAGCATACAATTTCTATACACATCCTATACAATTTCTATAAAAATCTTATACATATACATATTTTATACAACGATTATATAATTTTGATACACATGCTATACAGTTTCTATAAAAATATTATATATATATATATATACATATTTTATACAATAATTATACAATTTCTATACATTTATATCTAAAGGCTATAAATTAAAAATAAATAATGCCGAAGGATTATTTTTTGTCTAATGTGCAAACTTAGGCCATTTGTTTTGAAAATGGCCACACAGATGCCCTTTGTAAATTCTGATGCCACATTGAACAAATATTACCAGATTGAGTATAGAATTTTATGCACGTCTAAGAAGAAAGGTATTGGAAAATATAGGGTGAAAGAGTTTAAAAGGCGTTACTCTCAATTTGGGCAATTTACACAAAAAGGAAAAAGATGAAGGAAGAACAAAATAAAATCAAAAGTCCAGTTTTCAGCAAAAAATTTCGGTACAATTTCAAATATCATATTTTTGTTATTTTATTGGTGTATTAACAATAAAGTGTATTTTCAAAATTATGAGATAGAGGAGAGAATATACAACAGGGTTTGAGAGAAAACCGATATGGAAAAGAGAAGAGGTTGAGAGAGATTTTCACTAGACGAAATATTTTCAGAAAAGGGCTTAGACACCATTTGTTTGCATTAAGACTAAAATATCTGAATTTGAATGTACAACTTAATGATTAGATCTGGAACATTGAAGGATTAAGTGGGCATTTGGCCATGGAATTTTTTGGCTTTTTTCATAGTTGAATTCCGAAAAAAATGTTTGTCCATAAAATTTTGAAAAATTCCAGAATTCAACTTCCGGAATTTGAAATACAAGTTTTACTTTTTTTCACTCCCACTTCTCTCACAAAAATTCAAAAACAGCTCCAATTTATATTCATGACCAAAACATAACTCTAACTCCAATTTCAACTTCAACTCCAACTCCAATTTGGTATTTGGTTTTCATGGTCAAACGGGGCTTAAGACTGTTTGTTTTCAACACCTGAATTGTTTAATAGAATAAAATTATTTATGTTCGCTAATGGTGATGGAGATAATTTGTAATGGTGGTGATAATGATGGTTGGTGCAAGTAGCTAGAAACTGTGATGGTGATAGTTGCGATGATGGAGGTGGTCGTTGTTGTGGTGACTGTGCGATGACGTTTGGTAGTAGTGGTGTGGCAAAGATCAAATGAAAAGTAATAAAATTAGATAATTTTGAATAGTATAAGGGCAAAATTTTAACTGGCAAAGATCAAATTTGTAGTACATTTTGTATTTGCTTTTATTTCCTTGAGAGGCTGAGTGACCAATATTTACTTGCTTTAATTCCTCTATCAGATTCATTGGATATCAATATGTGCAAGTGGAACCCTGCGAAGTTCCTTTGTCACCCCTCTCCACTACAAGGTAATGTTGGACATCATATACTCTATGAAATATATTGGGATTTTAAATGACTTTAATGGTAAAAAGTTGGGATTTTGAAGGTTTTTTTTTTTTTTTTTTTTTTGTATAGTTTCTAACTAACTAAATTTTATTTTTAGATGCATTCAACCTTATACTCTGAATTTGTCATTTGTTTGTGGAGGGAAGGAGTAAAAATATAATCTTGTAACAACTAAACTAAGGTGTTTTATGTGTGGGGGTCTAGAATTTTGATTTCATTTGCTTATTTGATGTCAGGCACAAGTGTCCAGCTTGTTACAAGCAGTACAAGCAGAAGGAGCATATCATTGAACATATGCAAACCTCTTATCATTCTGTTCATGACCCTAAATGTGGTGTCTGTAACAAACATTGCAAATCATTTGAATCACTAAGGGAACATGTTGTTGGTTAGTTGTTGTGCTTAGACTATGAATGTTCTTTAGGTGTAAATGCTCTCTAATTTTTCTTTTCACTTTAACATTTAGGTCCATTGTCCAAAGTGAATTGCTCAAGCATCTTTACTGAAAGAGGCTGCATTTTATGTCTGAAAATCTGCAGCAGCGTGGACTCTCTCAACGAGCATAAGGAAACGTGTCATCTAACCACTCCTCGACCCATTGTGAGTTGATGAATTTCTCTCTCTCTGAATGCATTCACAAGAATCAGTTACACGTAGAATACTCTAGATGTATGTTTAGTTGCTGGAATGTTTATATTTGAATTGTTGTAGGACGCAGTGGATATGCTTCATTCAGAAGACGGAATGGACAACATAAGAGGTCAGGAAGCAGTTGCCATAGATTGTGAAATGGTTGGAAGTTATTGGTCACAAGACCTTTGCGCGAGGGTATGCCTAGTTGACGAAGATGAGAAGCTTATTTTTCACACTTATGTTCTACCTCAGAATCCTGTGACTGATTATAGGTATCTGCTGCCGAATAAACAAATCTATTTATAGTGTTAGCTGACGCTTTTGGCGTTAAACCTTTTCATGCTTTCTCATCATTGTGTGCCAGGTATGAAGTTACTGGTATAACAGAGGAAAATCTACGAGATGCCATGCCTCTGAATGAAGTCCGGGATAGTATTCTGCAGATTCTTTACGATGGAGAGTCAATTGGTAGAGTACTTGTTGGCCATAACCTTGTGAAACACCTAGATTGCTTGGGGATAACTTATCCTGATCATCTTCTGAGGTAATGAAAATCATTTTCTCGGAACCTTAAAAATCCTGTATTATGTCCTGATCACGGGCTTGTACTGTATTACGCCATTCACTGCCATGCGTTAACATGTTAATTTATCCATAATTTCAACATAACATGCTCCTCTAAGATTACCTAGTTACCGGTGGAATAGTCAAGGTACGTGCAATCTGGCCTGGACAACACCTATTAAAAAGAAAAAGAGAGTAGCTTATAGTTGAGTATTGTTGTGGGTGGAACATTTATGCTCAAGTCAAAGTAGATTTGTTCTTGAGATGGACCTATTAACTCGCTTAATCAGGTACTGATGTCAAGAAGCCTAGTACTTTTCCAAGGCCCTTGCCGCATGTTTTTATTTACTCATTCAGGTAAGGCGTAAAATAGCCCTCTTTGTTGCACCTACAATTTTCACCCCTTCAGGTTTTCCTGGGCATTCCTCCAAATGCTGGTACTTTAATCCTTCACCTGTTGGGATCATCCAAATAAACTTCTGCCTCCTCTGCTAGAGCTGGTTTTGAATTCCCACATTATCAACAAGTTAGAATCTTTAGCTATTTTTATGCAGAATTTGGTTGTATCGTGATTTCAATATCAAGCAATTATGTCCAGCGCCATCATAGCATGTACAATAGCTCCCATTGCAGCTTGTGTTGACTTCTCTTGTACTCCGTTTTGAGAAATTCGAACATAAGAGACGAAGATAAAAGTAAGAATTATCGTATCAATTGTATTCGCGTGTATATGGAAACGCTATTTGTGTATATGCATTGGAGATTTTTTTCTGCAGGAGATGCATTCCCTTAGTCATGTCTTGAAATATTCATGTCTTGCCTTTGTTCAATGCAGAGATACTGCAACATACCAGCCCCTGATGAAGACCAACTTTGTCAGCCACTCTCTCAAATATCTAACCAAGACTTATCTTGGGCAAGTTACTTGCTCACTCTCATGTTTTCTACTCCCTCCGTTTCAATTTATTTGGCTTATTTTGACTTGGCACAGAGTTTAAGAAAATAAAGAAGACTTTTGAATCTTGTAGTCTTAAATTAAAGATATGTCAAATGTACCAAAATATCATTTAATTTTATGGTCTTAAACATGTTATGTGAAAAGTTGGAATTAAAGAATTGCTAAAAAGAGAAAGAGTTATTATTTTTGTAACGGACTAAAAAAGAAAGTAAGTCAAGCAAGTTGGAACGGAGGGAGTAAGTTTTATCTTCTCTTTGTATTTTTTGTTGGTCAAGTTTATCCATTATAATAATACCATTGCCCTGCTAATGAAGAAAATGTTCAGTCACTGTTGTTGTGTTGAATTATTTTTTTTATTTTTTTTTATGATCGTGGTGTCGGGGCCAGCTTTCGCGCATCTCGATTAAATTCATGGGATACCTGTCACCTCCCACTCATAACAAATACTAGGTAACTTTGTCCACCAAGGGTAGAATATACTGGAAGAATCACCTAACGTTTTTTTGTCTCGGCTTGGATTTACTGTTGTTTTCTTGAATTGTTGGCCGGCTTAGTGATTATTTGCTACAACTCTGTTTAGTACACGCGTGATATGCTTACTGAAACTTTTGGCCCAACAGATATGATATCCAAATTGGTTTCCATGATCCTTATCAAGATTCAGTGTCTGTCATGAGGTTGTACAAGAGGATTTGCTCACAGGACCATCCAATGGTTAAGGTATCAAATACACCAGGTCTAAGCTTTATCAGTTGCTCTGATCCATGGAAATCAGTGGCACATGAGAGAATGACCCTAGAGGAGCTCTTAGCAATATCCAGACCAAACTACAAGTGTTGGTGTCTTGATTCACAGATGTGAACACCTAATTCTTTTCTACGGAACCTAAGTTTTTACACCATTTTAGTGTTTAAATATTTCTTTTAGGTTTAAATTTAATATTTTGATTTCCAATTCATTTTGGTTAGTTTATTTTGAAAACCGATTTTTTTATAAAACTAGAGTCACATTTTATGATGCAAGTTTCGTTTTCATGCTTCAAAAAGAAAAAGGAAATTGTTATGAATTCAATTTATTCATTAAAGTGGATGTCTATCTTAGTTTATTCATATATATATTTAATAAACTAATTAATTTGTTGTAACGTTCGGATAGAATTCTATTTTTAATATACTTGAAGATATTTGAATATGAGATCTCTACATTCTATTTTCTATATCTCTAGTTTATATTTCTAAAATAATTAAATTGTGTAATTATATTTGTGCAATCAAACAGTACATTTGTAATTACACTGTAAGTACATTATGACAAACAAACATGTCATCATAATTACTGTAACAACCCTCATAGTGATTTGTTGGTTTTCCATGCGTTTTGACTGTTTTGCCCTTCCCGGTAATTGTATTATGCTATTTGTGCTATGCCGGAGTGGGTGGCACATTTTTCGAGGTGTTTGATTGGATTCTAAGAGAGTTTTTCATTTTTGAAGGTTTTGAAGTTGATATGATTGATTTTGATCAACATTTGGAGTTTGGAGGCGTAATATGAAAATTTCATCAGTTTCATTAGCTTCGAAATGTTATTTTTAGGATAGTAGCACTGTTGGTTCGGGTCACAAGGCATTCAGATGCGTTTTGGGTAGTTAATTGAAAAGTTGAAAGTTTGGCATATAGTTGACTTTGGTCAACATTCGGTGACAACGACCTCCGTTGGTGAATTCGTCGATTCAAGCGAGCCATGTTGATTTTGGTTTAGTAGCATAATTGATTTGTGTTCGAGAGGTTCCATATGAGTTTCGAGTGTCGAATTCAAGTTTTTCTAAGTTTTGTGGTGTCCGCAATTGCGGTGTTGTACCGTATTTGCGGTCACCACTTTTACAGTCAGGGTCCGCTTTTGCGGTACCTGAGAGCCTTTTTAGAATCTTATTTGTCTTTCGTAAAATCACTTGTCACTCAATTTTGGGAGCTTGAAAACGCATTTTTGAGCGATTCGAAAGGAGATTTTCAAGATTTCTTCGTTGGGTAAGTTTCTAGACCAATATTTTAACATTTTTCGATGATTATTTCATGATTTCACCTTCAAATCTTGATTTTTTAATTTAAAATTTGGAGTTTTTCTGGTAAAGTTAAAGAATGGTATTTTGATGCTTTCAAGCTCGATTTAAACTCCATTTATGATGAAATTTCATATGTGAACTCCTTAAGCTTTGGGTAAATTGATTTTCAAATAAAATTTTAATTTTTCCCTTGTGGGTTCGGGATTGACTTTCTAGACGCGGATTAGAACCTTAGCAATATGAGTATCGTTGGACTCGTGTTTATGCGTAAAACTTATTTGTGATAGAGTGATTGTGTTCAGAGGCTATTCGTAAAGGAAAGGCTCAAGTGTGATCGAGTAGAGTATTGTTGTTCTTTTTCGAGGTAGGTTATGGCTTAACTTTCTTCAAACTTTGCTTGGGTGGGGACTTATCGCGTAAAGCATGTTATGGGTTGGTGAACTAATAATTATCATAACTTTTGAGTTGAATTGTATTATTGTGATGCCCATGTGGGGGCTTGTGTTGATCTTGATAGTGAATTAGATAGAGCTTATATTATTTTAGTGATATGGGACGTGGACTCTTGGTTTGATATTGAGGTTGTAGTCAATAGTGGTGATATAATCATGTTCATGAGATTCTGATATGGTGGTTATACTTGGTTCCTATTCGTTTTCATGCTCATACATACGCATACATCTCATGGATCATGAAAACATGAAATGATTTGTTTTTTGAAAAAGATGTCTTGAAAGACTTATTTTATTATTCATATATATATATATATATATATATATATATCATCATGGGCAAAAATTTAACTTGTTTACTATTTATATATATATTATCGTGCGTAAAGATCTGACTTATTTTATTTTGGAGCCTTGCGAGTCTCCTGTGAGAGTATATCGGCAGGCGTCATTGCATCTCATCTCATATCATTGCATTGCATTATCATTTGGATTATTGTTTTGACTGAGATATTTTGTATTATTATTGATATTAAACTGTTGGGACTTTTCTGCGTCCATGATTATTTTAGTATTCTTTATTTGATAGAGTAACTACTTAAGCTCAGTCGGTTTATGATGCCTACGGAATACAAGTGGACTGTACTCATCCCTACTTTTCTACATCTTTCTAATGCAGATCCTGGTACGAGCGTACCCTGTGGCTAGAGATCGTCCCGTGTTGCTGCTTTCAAAGTTGTAGTGAGCTCCTGTGTTCGGAGTCTGTCTCTGCTTTTTCTATCTTTTATTCATGTGTTATCCACTTTCGGACAGTGTGTATTTCAGTTTTGACTTCCACTTATAGAGGTCGCTTTTGTACTGGTGACAACTGAGTCTTGAGATTCTTGATGTATCGTTTTCTTTTCATTTTAAGTATATTTGGAGTTGCTTTCAGTAAATCATATATGTGTTTTGCAATCTGGCCTTATTTTAAGTTATTTACTTTAGTTAAATTTTGCTTACCTATTGTGATTGGATTGGGTAGGTGTCATCACGCCACTTGGTGGATTTAGGATCGTGATAATTACTCTATTGTGTAATTACTAGACTATATAATTACTACATACTATAGTAATTACACAAATTTTAATTACCATGTGGCTTTTCTAGCAGACCCTTAAAGATTATTGTTGTAAGGGCCTCGAGAAATTTTGAATACAAATTTATTGCTTTAAACAAGCATATAACCTATAAAGAATTACGTGAGGCATATTTTATGGATAATGATAGTGTGGATATATAATGGTGGCATATGAATATCTAATTTTTATATAGGCTAATTATTGCTACTTGGAGGAGCAAAATTATAAATTAAGTAATAGCAATTGAAATAAATGATGGGCTACTTTTAATCTCTTTGAAATTAAAATTAAGGAACAACAAAAGGGAAATGGCAAGAAGGGAAAAGAAGCATAGGGAAAAGTTGGGAGAAAACTAATGTACAGTACTAGTGCTCCTTCAATTTTCATCTTCTCTTTTCACTTGGCATCAATTCTTTAGGTAAGAAAAAAAACTTACATAAGAGTGACTTGGGGGAGGTAGCACGTACAATGCTAATACTACTAGTGGGTTTAATTCTCCTGCACCTTTTCCTCTTTACAATCGTGATTAAGGAAGAAAATAAAGGAGGACAAGCAATTGGGTTTGTGATTTTCGGAAGAGAATTTTGTGATAAGCTCAAGGAATTTTCAAGAGCTAAAGTTGAGATTTGAATTCTAAGAGGTAAATTCTTTACCCTACTCATTAGTATGAGTATGAATAGGTATTTGATTTTAATTTTTATTAGTTCTTAAAATGGGTCTTGATTATTGGAGTTTTTAAAGGAGGGAAAAAGATGAATAAGATGGAATTTTTGGAAATCCCTACTAATTGAAAGATTTGGTATTGAATTTTATAAATTGAAAAATAAAGAATTCACTTCAAGTATTGTTAAGGGATTTGATTAGACCTTGGGCATAAGTGAACAATATTGGAGTGAATTATTAGGTGAACCTACGGGTTATTGATGAATATATGTTTTGTGTATGTAGTTGATTGAGTTGGTTGCATAAAGGCTACACCGAGGTGTATTGAGTTGTTGGAACCTCGCGGTACTACTATTAGCTTTGGAAGCATCTAAGGTATGTGAAGCTAAAACTTCCTTCACCGTAAGGCACCACCCTATGTCACATGTTCCCTCTATAAAAGTCAAATAGCCTACATGAAAAAAATGAAAATAAGATTTTTAGTTGTTCATGTGTAATTCTCCTGTTTAATTACTAAAGCCTATACATACTCTTATTGCTCCCTTCACGTCAACTTTCTTAATATTTTGCATGACCGTGAGTGTCTTTATTTGAAACCCTTAGAATTCACACGATGTGGTCTTATATATGTGTCACATATTATAAATGAAATAAATGGTCATATCATAATTATACTAGCTTATACAATAATCTACTTGATATGATCATAAGTTAAAGTAAGAACTACTATTTGGATAGTGATATCATATTCGGTAAGTTAGGTATCATATAAAGATCTTACTTGAATAGTTGAACAATTGTTATCGTAAATCATATGTCATAGGCCTTTAAGGTTATTACTTGATAAAAGTTAACGATGGGAGGATATTCATAGGTTCTACTTGACACACACGTGCGACACTATTATGTGCACAAGATTGAGACCAGACTCTTATAGTGAGCTCGAACAATATTATTTGTATTTGGAGTCAGCTGAAACGTCATGCACTAGTTTTCCCTGATTCAAGCCAACAAATGGCACATGTGGCCTACGGGCACACCCTTATAGTAAGCCCTCAAATGGCATACCATGTATCAGATCGCGATTATAGTTATATGTATAAAATCATAGCAATAAGTACTTGAGCAATATATGCCTTATACATGACCAGGATCGCTTTCGGTAGGCTATCATATAATCATTTGTATTAAAAATAGTGTAAGTACGTCACCTAGGTAAGCCATAGGGGCTATATTATAATGAACGCTTCTTTGAACATTATATGAAGAACTAATAAGGTTGGTGTATAGGTTGCAGTTTCATATCGTACATCTATTACTTGTATGCTCATAATTCTTTCGTTTTGACATTTGATTCATATGAGCTTCTATATCTGTCTACTTGCTATTATGTCTGCTTTACATAGTACATGTCGTATATGTACTGACGACCCTACGTTTGGGGAACTATATTTTCTTATAAATATAGGGTCAGGTTCACAGGGGAGCAGACACCCGCTTTAGGTTCTTTTGCTACCTTTAGCTGATATTTTGGTGAGCTTCATCTCTATCTGGAGTCAGATTACATATAGATCTCTAGTTGGGTACATCGGAGCCTGTCTCGACTAGTTATTAGTAGTATAGCATTTTGTACTTTTTAGAAGCTTCCTAGACATTATCTAGTGTCATATTGTACAATTTTTGTTCAAATGACTCCATGATATATATATGCATCATATATTAGTTTCTGCTCGTTTATTGGTTGGTCACTTCATATTTGTTATAGATTACTCGTATCAAGTGGCCATACGATTCTTGTCCACCTCTCTGATTTGGGCGTGACAATTATTTAATGAGAAGTCACATAGATATGCTATATTGAGAAAATATTTATCATTTTTAGCAATGACTTTTTTCACTTGACACATATAATGCATTTATAATACACGCACAATATAATTTGAATACACATTGTAGAGAACAATTTATAAAAACATTTATAATATAAATTTTATTCACAGATAATACATTTATCACACACTTTAAGCCACTTTTAATACATAATATAAATTTCTTACCAACGAAGCATAATACATTTTAAGACACTTAGGGGTTGTTTGGTGTGAGCCGTGAGGTATAAGGTATAATAGTCCCAGAATAAAATACAGAATTATTTTATTCTGCGTTTAGTTGGAGATAAAGTAAGAAGAGAAGTTGTCTAGATATTTATGCCAAGGCCGCGATGAATTCATCACTATTTTCTATCACGCTTGGTGATCTCAGCATTGTCAATTTTGTGACTTTATTTTTTCTACAACCAAAGAAAAGTTTTTAGTTTTGAGAGATTGATTCATGTTGATTTTGCTTTGCTCTCCTGGTGCTCCTTCTTATACTTGATTTGCACACTTGTCTGATCTTGGAATGCAGTTTTAATGAAATTTTTGAGGATCTTCCTCAAAAGTTCTGCCCCAGTCTAGGACACAGAAAACTCTTGGACTTCTTTGTAGATTATGTTGTCGCTTGATATGGAATTTTTGAGATCCATCTCAAAAAAATTGCCCCAGTTGCAGCTTCAACAAAACTTCAGTGTTCAAATGTCAAATTTCGTAGAATTTGTGAGACCTCAAAAATTCCGCCCCAGTTGCATGCTTCAATGTGATCTCCAATTTTGACTTGTTGGAGAAGATTTTTTTCTAGCGAATTTTTGAGATCCTCTCAAAAATTCTGCCCCAGTTTCCACTCTAAATTGAAATAGAAATCTTACGGGGGGTATGATCGAGCCGGTGTGGCACCTACGTATTTCACTAGGAAAATCAGGTCAAACGTAGTTCCAACATAAAACAAAGGGAAATTAAAATTTTTTGATGACGTGTCCGAAGCTGGAGTAGGCCGTCTACGTATTCCACTAGGGAAATCAGGTCGAACGTAGTTCACATTACAAGTAGAAGTGTGATTACAAGGAAATCATAACATAAGATACGATTATAAGAAAATAAAATGACAAAGTGCGAATACAAGGAAAGAAAATGATAACAGAAAATCGAAGGACGCCAAAAGTGCAACCTCGAGAAAACTTTATTCTTCTTCGCAACTGATCATGCAAAGAGTTACTTCTTGTGATTTGGCAATAAATTGTTGTTCACATTTGCTGGAGCTTCTGCAAGTGTTATCACCTTATCGTCAATCAAGTCTTGAATCTTATGCTTGAGATATAGACACCCTTCTGTACTATGTCCTATTGCACCTGAGTGATAGTCACAACGTTGATTGGCTCGATACTATTTTGCAGTAGGATTCATTAGTTTTCCCTCAATCAGATGGAGTATTTCAGCCGCTTTCAACCTCTCAAAGATTTGAGTTCGAGTTTTTGCTAACGGTGTGAAGACTCTAGGAGGTTTCTTTTCGACGTTAAGAAGAGATACATTGTTGTAGGAATTTTGTGAGCGTTGAGCATGTGCATTGTAGACCGGATATGGTGAATGTGAAGGTTGTTGGTGATATGAGGTACCTCCTCGAGTCATCACTCCCATAACCTCTTTGTCTTTTTTCTTCCCGTTTCCAAAAGAGCCAATTTGGAAGGCCTTATTAGCAGACTGCAATGCTGTGAAGTTTGTTATTTTTTCAGTCTTGAGGCCATCTTCAATCATTTCTCCAGTTTTGATAATTTCAGCAAAAGTTTTTCCACTCATTGTTATCATTTGTTCATAAAATTCTGGGTCTACAGCCTGAATAAAGTAAGTGATCACTTATGCTTCCTCCATAGAGTGGTTTACTCTGGATGCTTCTTCTCTCCAATGTATGGCATAATTGCGGAAGCCTTCAGTAGATTTCTGCTTTAGCTTTGTAATAGAGATTCTGTCAGGAGCGATCTCAATATGAAACTTGTAGTGATCCACAAAAGCGTGTGTCAAATCATCCCATGAATTCCATTTGGTCACGTCCTGCTTAGAGTACCACTCTAAAGCCTTTCCACTTAAACTTTGATTAAATAGCTTGATTCTTATGCCTTCATTCCTTTCCACACCGATCAATTTTTCACAATAGACCTTCAAGTGGAAGAAAGGATTTCCAGAACCATCAAACTTTTCAAATTTTGAAATCATGTAACCCGGTGGCAATTCAATCTCAGGAAATGCATATAACTCTTCATATCTCACACTTTGGTTATTGTCAAGCCCACGAAGACCTCTTATATCATCTTCCAAACTTTTGAGCTTTCCTGTTCATCATTTCATCATTGGCCACTTTCATCTCATTTTCAGTTTCAACATAGTGATCAACATCTGCGTGATATAGCCCTTGAGTTCGTGTCATGGGTGGAGCGGTGGCATAATTGTACACCGGTGGAGCATGGTGTGTTACCTATACATTTTGAGTCTTTGGAGGAGCAATGTGTACACAAGGGGAACATTCTGAGAAGCATGAGCGTTTTGAACTTGTTGGGAGGTGGCGAAATGATCTCCCTGATCAAACTCTTCTGAGGTTGAAAACATAGATCCCTTTTGATGAACATCAGGGGGTAGGGTCACGTTTGGTGGATTCAGAGAAGTAGTTCTGATTTGCATCACCATAAACCTCAGTTCAGCAATCTGTTGCTCTAGACTAGCAACGACCTCCGGGGTGACTTCTAGTCTTGTTGAAGCGCCAGGATCTGTTGCGGTAGTCAAAGGGAGGATTGTCTCAGATGAAGTGATTGTGTTGATCAAACTGGGATCCATAGTTGAACGAGTCTTTTTGGTAGCCCAAATAAGAAATGGTGAGTCTGTAGTAACTTTCTTGACCTTAGACCGAGTGAAATACGAATGTTCTGCCAGTGAGTACTTGAAACTGCTTGCGGTGGTGAAGTGAGCAAGTTTGATTACCAACACAAATCAGCCTCTCTAAAGAAAGAAAAACACTCAAAAAGTAAAAGTGTTAGTCTATTCATCGTAATAATTAATCAAAGTACATAAAACAAATATCATTTATTTTGCTCGAAACAAGACTAGTCCAAAATTTGAGAGACGAGACTTTTGAGAGATGTTGAATGGACAAAATTTTGATTAAAAGGAGAGGAATTTAAACAAAGTGAGCTATTTGGAGAAAGGTATAAACATTTATGCTTCAATTTCGGTAACACGAGTTGAATTTCTGGGAGAAAATATAAAGTAGGAATGTGTTATGAAATTTGAGGGTGACGGAGTCCTAACATCGTGATTGACTTAGAAATTGATAGGGTATTTTGATAACTTTGGCTATAATTATGGGTAGAAAGATGATTTTAAGAAAGACAAGGTCAACGTGAATTTGAACGGCGACCTAATGATGTTTTTTTGGAAAATTTGAAACATAGAACTTGAAAATTTTAAACAAAATTGACGGTGGACCTTTTTCAGGTATTGTAGGAAGACTCGAATTTTGAGTTTATATGCCTAATGATGCTCTAAGACTTTGGAATAGAATAATGGACTAGTCATGTTTAAAGCAAAAAATATGTATTATAAACACACAAATCAAATAAGCACGGATGAAGCAAATTATGTAACATTTAGCACATAAACAATATATATCATGTCCTAACGCATATGTGACCTTTTAAACCAAAGGTAAGCCTAACGTTTGAAGGACGTATATGCCGTTTGTAAGACGTTCCATTGCCCCAAAAATATATTATACAAATTTATGAATAAACTAAATGGGGATACACAATAAGGGAAGATGGGGAATACATAATATTAGTCCCACGCAGAAGAACAATCCTAAACTAAACAGCCTTGGAGGTCCTCCGCTCTCGAACTTCTTGACATTTCCGAACGTCTTTCGGATAAAGATCTTCCTTTAATTTATAATAAAAGAAATTGTTTATAAACTAATAAATCCCCAATCCCGAGGAACAATGTTTCGTACAATTCGGCATATATATCCTTCAAATTTATCAATTAGTTGGATGATTATCTTTTATTGACCGTAGTCAATTAGACGCAATGGTTTTCTAATGGATCCAATACTCCTTGGATATTGAGTCATCTTAGGCCAATGCTTAAACATAAGTTTTGGTTTAGCTCTACGCTAGGTGTCTAAGAATGAGCTTTTGAAATAGACCGGGTCCAAAGTGGATAACTTGGGTTGAAAATACGATAGTCATTGGACGCATGACGTACCCGTAAACTATCGTATTTTTTAGAAAGTGTTATTTGTGGTGAGAGGTCATGGGAACATGAACCTCCCTAAACATAAATAAAATCGTATGCCGTATGACGGAATATGCTATGATATGCAATGACAATAATATTCTTGAAATTTAAACACATAATTACAAAAATTAACAATTATTACAAATAAAAATTAGCCAAACAAATAATATCCTTTTGGTTAGAACCTAGATGAATCCCCAGCAGAGTCATCATTCTGTTACGTTCGTTTTCGAATAATTCAAAAACTACTTCATAACTTTCGTGGCGAAAAAATCATTTAATTTTTATTTTTGAAAAAAAATAGTTTAAAGAGAGTAAAAAGAGAGTAGCCCCTTAATTTTAGGAAAATTAAGAAACCATTTTAAAAGGTATTCTTAGAAAAACCTTTTATTTAAAATCAGAGAAAGGGTAACGATTCAAGTTAAATTCGAAAAAAGGTGTTTAGGCACTTTCGAAAATCCACAAAATATGGTTCCCGACGGATTTAAACTTATTTGGCTAATTTCGAAAAATCTTTAAGTTATTTGAGAAAAATATAAAGTTATTGAAACTCTTATTTAAAACAAATAGAATTTATTTATTTCAAAGAGGAAACAAAATAAACATCAAAGTTTCAAAATAATTCCAACTTACGATTTTATTCAATTTAAGCCATTAAGTTAAAAGATTTTATTTATTTCACACAAAATTGAAGAAATGCTTCTATATCATCCTAGCACCACCAATTTTAGAGTAGTAAACAACAGTCATATTTTGGGACAGAAATTCGGACACACACATACCAACAAATATATTCGACGAACAAAGAATTAACCCCAAAGCCATCTGGAAACAACCCAACTTATGCTTGATTAATCTCTATCATACTTACTTAAACATATACACAATAGTAATTTTAACAAGAATAAAGCACCATCTTAGTATTTTCTAAACACAAACACAACTTACAAATAAATAAAACTCCAAAATTTATTCATGATTCCTTTTTGAATTATCAAACATTTTTAAACAAGACCAGCTAAAGCCAACACGAAAATTCTAAGAACACAACACCATACTATTCAAGAGGAGAAAAAATTGAGAAACGAGATGTTTACCTTCCTTAAGGCAGCGGACGGGACTTCGAGATTTCGACGGGAACTTCGACACCACCGAAACTTGAAACGATTTCACCAGAACTCAAATTTTAGTGTATTTCTCTCTGAAAACTGACTTGGTTACGTAGGATTAGAGAAATGCTTATCCAAAATCCTCAAATATTTCCCCAAAGCCAGCTACCTCCTTCAAGGGAGAGAAGGGGGTTTATATAGGGGATTTTCAGGGTTTCCAACGGGTGAAAAAATAGGGGGGGGGGGGGGAACATTGAGATTTTTGGATAAGGGTTGGGGATTTTGAAATCCAAATTGCAAAATCCTTGAGATGGAGACACGTTTGTACCCTGTTGGTACGAAATCCATCATACGCCGATGATATGGAGGATAATCCGCCGCTTTTTCAAGGGCTGGAGACGCTGGAGAGGCCAGCTGCGATTTCTAGGAGCTTCTAGAAGCGGGACAGCTCACTACTTCGTACAACAAACGAAGGTGAGAAGAAATTGGACGGAAGGGTAACAATTTTCTGGAAATTTGAGAGAGATTTGGCGTCATTTGGAGCTGATTTGCAGGTCGTTTTGTACTGTTTAAATTTTAGCCAAATATTAATATTGTGGTCAAAATAGACCCAATTGAATTAATTAGGTCGTAATTGGAATAGTGACAGACTGAATACGATTAACTTAACCGAGTTTTTATTATTTTAAAATAACTAAAAATAATTAATTTGTTACCATATTTGAACATGTGTATATAAAAATACCAATTTTTCATAATTTAATTCCGTTTGAATTATTTTGACCAAAATAGACTGTTTTAGATATTTTGAAATAATTTTGGAAAAATTCTTTGAATGTCTATCAAAATTCACAAAATGATATACATCTATATATATTATGAATATACGTAGACACATGTTTATTCATGAAGATTATAGAATACTCTCCGGAATTAATTTTGAAAAATTCTTTTAATTAATTATTAAAAATTATTTAAAATCTAAAAGCTCGATAATTAATCGAATAGTGAAGGGTAAAAATTGAGTGTCAATAGATGATAATAAATAAAAAATATATTAAAAAAATAATAATTATTTATTAAAAAATACTAATCCAAATAATTAATCCTTGTCAATTGGATAGTGTAAATTAGTCGTGCAAAATCTTATTTGCAATTTCAATGGACCCCATAGAGTCCAAAGTTTAGTACAATATGAGCACTCCAATATAGGTTTTAATTTTAACAAGTCATAGCTTGTGATGGAAAGTTGTAAAGTAGTTGGGTGACCACAATCTCAATGAGAATCCACAATTGAAAAAAATGCTCTAACTTTTTAGTTACTCCTAAAGATGGGCAAACTATTGAATACATATGATTAGACATAAATTTTGGCCATATGCTCCCCCTAATAATGGACCATAAAGTTATAAACTCTTCTATTCAATTCTACACTTTGCATCTTAGGTGTCAAATAAGCTAGTTGAGCTCAATTTGAATGGGTCAAAATAAGCTTCACTTAATGAATAAACAGGTTATTGATTCATTTAAAAATTACTTTGATTGAAATGAGCTAAAATGTGGGTCATAACTCAATTCGTTTATTTTTTGTTAAGTTTTAATTGTTTTATTTGTTCTTTTATAATTTTTTAGTATATAATATTTTTCTTCTTCTTTATTATGATGATGTATAACATATCAAATAAAAAAATATTTTATTAAAAGTATTTTATAAAATCTCTTATGAATTAATTTGAGCTGCATATCAGCTCAAATTTTGATAGGCTGAAATGAGTAGGCTGAGCTAATAAATGAGCTGACAAACTTGGACGAGTTGGACGGATTATGTGGTCATGGACTAATTTTACCACATCTATTGTCCACGTGTAGAGCGGCTTAACTTTGACATGAAAGATCTCAAATCTCAAGTTGATTTTTAAGTGAATTTTTTCATTCACAAAATATCATTTTTTTTCAAGTGAAATACATATTAAAATACAACTTCAACTTTCAAATGTTATTTACTATTAATTTCACCTTCTAACACTATATAACAATATTATTTGTGTTTAAATTTTACTTTATTATGAAATATAACAATATTTCAATTTTAAAACATATTGAGTTTCAAAAAGAGGTCCCAAGCCTCTCAAGTCTCATCCACACAAACCTCTGTTTAGCTCTAAGTATATCATTCAAGTTCGAAGAAAATAATTTGTTCAATATTTCGCAATAAATCGTTTATCAAATTTTTGCACGGATTGCTTATGTTTTGGATGATCTTTAATACTTATCTTTTAAATTAATAATTTTTAATTTTTACTTTAACTGCTCACTTAATGAGAATTTATGCGCTAAAATATCTTTAACTGTGATCTAATTTTTAAACGGCAAAAATATAGTATGTAATATACAAGATATAAGTTTGGATAATTTTTGCTTTGTCTGATAAAAGTTCTGTAAGAACTAAATTATACCTTGTAAGAGATAATTTGTGAGTTATGAACTAAATTTAGGCCTCTAACAATATAAATTTTATATGAATTAAGCGGCAGTTCTTTTGCCTTACAATACATAACTTGTATCGTATATTATGATAAAAAAAATATAAATTTTGGCACATATTTTTTTTATGTTAGAATATTTTTGATCACTTTTTTATTATTTAAAGTACTAAAAAATCAAAATTAAAAACCATTATAATTAAAGAGCAAACATTAAAGATGATTCGAAAGAGGTGCGAATGACCCACTATTTATTTACTCGAAAAATATTTTGGCCAAAATTTTGAAAACGACTCAAAAATATAAATGGGCCCGGTTGAGTGTTCATAGTATACGGTCAATAGAAAAAACATCAAATCAAAGAAGCAAAAGCCTCCGAAATTGACTAATAAGAGCGTGTGTGAATGAATTTATAATTTTTGATTTATAAATTAAAAGCTATAATTAAAAAATTTAATTTATAATTTTTATTTTTTTAATTTAAAAATAAATACTTAAAAATAATTTTTTTATTTTATCTAAACACAATTAAGTGCTTAAAAATTATTCTTTTAAAGAAAAATAAGCTAATTTAATATTTCAACATTCTTTAGTCTGTCCTCTCTCGAATCATTTTACTTGTCATGCTTACTAAAAATAGATGGACTAAAATACTTGTTATTTTAAAAAAAATTAAGGTATAATTTAGTTGTCTGTTTTCACTTTTACGCCTAGTTATAAATAAGGAGAGATATTAATGTAGTGCAAAAGAGAAAAATATTAAATATTGAAGAGTAATAAATAAGGATAGTTTAGTCAAATTACACTGTAGTTAATATTTTTCTTAAGGAACGTGTAAGCAAAAAATATAATAAGTAAAGTGATCCGAAAGGAGTATTTTCGAAATGAAAGATTGAGGAGCTGTTGAACATGGAGCTGTATAGGGTAGTTCCGATAAAAAAGAGAGTTTGATTGATAATAGCATCCTGTGAATGGAGTAATTGAAATCCGATCAGAAGTAATGTATTATCACGAACCGACTGAAAGAGTTTCCATAGGTCAGAAAATCATTTCCGATAAAGAGTTCTCTATTGCATTTTTTTTAGCGTGTTTCTCGTTCAAATCTCAATTGGAGATAAAAAATACTAAGTGATTCTTCCTATCTGTTCTAATTTTGATGGACAAAATTATCTGATATTTATCACTCCCTCCATTCAGAATTACTTGTCACTTATTTTCTAATTAGATTTCCACTTTTACTGGTTATTTTTAACATATCAAGAAGGACAATTTTTTTTTTTTTTTTTTTTAATATTTTACCCTTAGCATTAGTTGTTTATCTTCCAAACTAATTTCAAGATACAATAATAATCATCAATTAATAGAGATACTATGATAAAATAGTTATGCTAATAATTATTTTCTTAATGGATATGTGAAGTCAAAAAGTGATAAGTAAAAATGAATGGGCGAGTATTAGTGGAAAATGACAATATCCCACGAATTTAATCGAGATACGGGAAAAAAAATGAAAAATATATATTCCCAAGTCGTCCTCAAAACACACACAACGAAAGAGGCAACACTTTGAAAAAACTCCATTCGCCAGTCCAAACTTTGAACTCTTTAATAGTTCTCTCTACTGACTATTCATGAGCCATCTTCAGATCTAAAGGTTAAACCCTAAGTTTCTCCAAAATCCACCATGGCTATGGTGTCGTCCTTGCATCAATCAAGTCTATGGGATGGAGTGATTGAACTCACGAAATCCGCTCAGCTTAGAGGCACTGACCCATTGATGTGGGCAATGCAACTTTCTTCAACCCTCAACACCGCCGGACACTCCATGCCTTCCATCGACGTTGCTAACCTTCTTGTTTCTCATATATGTTGGGGTAATAATGTTCCTATTGCTTGGAAGTTCCTTGAGAAAGCTTTGGCTCTTCGTATTGTTCCTCCTTTGTTCGTTCTCGCTCTTCTTTCCAACAGGTTCTTTTGTTTTCTCTCTCCTTTGATTTTGCTATCTCAACTTTAGTCTTCTTTTGCCCTTTGTTTAATTGTGGAATGAAATGGCACAGTTTAAATTATTATTATTATTATTCCTTCTGTCTCAATTTATGTGGCACAACTGAAATCGAGAGTAGAAGAAAAGACCATTGAAAAAGATTTTGTAAGGGAAGAATGAAAGAACGTCATTTTGCCAAATTTTCTTGTTGGAATTTCAATCAAGTTTTTCTTTGACCTGAATTATTAATATGCCTTTTAAATAGTAAAAGCTTTAAAGATTCATGCACATCAAGTGTTTGGTAAAATGCTTGAAAGATGATTTTATGAGAATATGTCAAAACTCTTTAAGTGTGGGGTGACTCTAAACCTCACTTGAACCTTAAATTAGCTTCACCATCATGAAATTTAGTATATCATGTTCTTAATTGGATGTATGTCACTAACTAAGTTATTAATTATTGTGAAATGGCACATTTAAAAATTAATTATTCCCTCCGTCCCAATTTATGTGACACAGTTGGAATTGAGAGCAGAAGAAAGAAGAAGAAAAGACCATTGAAAAAGATTTTGAAAGGGAAAAATGAAAGAAGGGCTTTTAAATATTTTAAGTTATTAATTATTGTGATTTATAGTACTTTTTATGTAGTTTTCAAATACATAAATTTTATTTCAAAAAACTTTAAAACTTCTACGTCTGAATTCACAATCAAAGTTTAGAGGTTTGAATCTCGAAGTTCCAACTTTGCCACATAAATTGGGACAGACGGAGTATATAATAGTGTTCAACTCTATATGTTTAAGCTTTAAGACAAGATGATATAGCTATTCAACATACTTCCTAAGTTAAAGTGTAACAACTACTCATTGATTAATACGAATATTTTCACGAGCTTGTCCTAATAGAAAAGAATGAGCCCCCACAGAGGAATTAGGGGACATAATCAAATTGATGATGGTGTCCCATTTGTAACAATGTTTAATTGAGGTGGTCATACAATTTAAGAAAGGCATTTCCTTGTTGTTAGTCTTTCGTGATGTGTAGTATAGAAATGAGATTGGCTCCTTTTTTCATTACTAATGGAAAATCCTTCGGTATTTTACTAAAAATGGAACGAAATGATCTTGTTTTGTTCCTCACGTCACGAGTTTGAATCTTGTCAGTTGTCACCAAGTATAGTATTTAAGTGGAGAAGGGTAGATGGGTGAGTCCATTATCTACCGAGTTTTGAAGCTATAAACAATGGATTTTGAGTCACAACAAAATGAAATTGGTTGTTATAGAAGGGGGTGGATATAGAAGATTCACATAGCCAACTCCAACTAGTTTGGGAATTGGGATTGAGGTGTGGTGGATTAATAGATTGTTAGTCTTTTTTGTTCACGCTTTCCCTTCCTTTTTCCTTTGCAGGGTGATCCCTACTCGAAGGAGCTATCCAGCGGCATACAGGCTTTATATGGAACTTCTAAAGATATACGCTTTCTCATTGCCATCTCTGGTTAATGGTCCAAATTATCAAAAGTAGGCATTGTTTCTTGTATCCGCTCTTGAGTTCATCTCATTACCAGCATTTTGTTTGTTCGTATCCTTTATTATTAAGTTTAATCTTAGCTCTGAAAAACATTGATGCGATGCAACATTTATGTTTAATTTATTTGGATTTCTTGGTTAGATGGTGAGCTCAGAGAAGGTGGAAAGGTAAATAGGGGTGAAAAAGGAAAGCATACACTTATTAACTTTTGTGTCAATAGTAAAGTAGGTTATTGGCCTTCCTTGGGCACTTTGTCCACCTAATCAAGTCGGCAACTTCAGTTGATAACGTTCCAATCTTTTTTGACCGTCCCAGAGCCCAAGTATCATGTTTTTTCAGGAAAATATAAGTTGAGAGTCTGATTCCAAAAAATCTTTCTTCTGTAGTCTTTACTCTGTTGCGATTTGGTAGGGATTTTCTTTCTCCACTAATTTCTTTTGTTTATATATTTTCTATTTTCACCTCTGGAGCACCGGTTTTCAAGATGAGGATTCTTTCAATTCCGTCTTGTAACGTTTAGATGATCCTCGTTCTTGTAAAAATGATATAAGTGGAGCTCAGAGGACCTAGAATTATTTTTCTCATTATATGCTCCTGGAAATTTTCCTGTTTTCTATTAACCCGGAGAAAATAAGATATCAATATGAATGAAAATATATTGACTCAGATTTGCGAACTTATTTTGAGTTCATTTGAACTAATGCAAATGCAGTATCAACAGTTAACAGATGTGAATGCAATTGCAGGATCATGGAAGCTATAAATGATAGATTGCATCTTTCCCAGATATTTGGACTTCAGGGGTCTGAAAGTGGTCTAATTGTGGTCGAATTTGTTTTTACAATTGTATGGGAGTTACTTGATGCGTCCCTTGATGATGAGGGATTGCTGGAACTGACTGCTGAAAAGAAGTCTAGGTGGCCTATTACATCTCAAGATATGGGATTGAATAATCATGATGGTTTTGCTGGGGGAAGAACAGAAAAACATGAAGTATTATGTAAAATGAACACACTTATGGCTATTGAAATAATTGGTGAATTTTTTCGAGATAAAGTGACTTCCGCAATCCTTTATTTGGCACGCACGAACATGTAAGATCATATACCTTTATTCCTCAACTGCTGCTCTTGTTAATAGTGACAGTACCCTTACTCAAGTTTGCATGTTATGGTTGCCTTCGTTTGCTTTTTTTAAGCAATGAATAAGTTCTAGCTTTACTAGACTGAATTGATATAGCAGTGGCTCATTGTTCAATATTTCTTTCTTCTTTTAGGCCCACACATTGGGAGTCCTTCACCGAGAATTTAAGACTTCTCGTGTCAAACTCATCAGCTTTGAGAAACTCTAAGAATATTTCTCCGGAGGCTTTGATGCAGTTAACATCTGATAATCGTGTAGTCCTCTCTAGAAAATGCAAAACAAGCTCACATAAAAGGTTTCATGCTGTATTGGCTTCTGGTTCCCTTATATCTTCTGCAGATCAGTGTCATGGTTCTAGTCCATCGATTCTCTGGCTTCCCATTGATCTCTTTCTAGAAGATACCATGGACGGGTTACAAGTGGCGGCTACAAGTGCTGCTGAAACACTCACTGGTATACTTAGTACAATCCTCTTTAAGTTATTGTGTGTAACCTGCTCTAAATGACATTGCTAAACTGGAGTTCTATTCCAGGTTTAGTGAAGGCTCTGCAGGCAGTTAACTCTTCAACTTGGCAGGATACTTTTCTTGGATTGTGGATTGCAGCCCTAAGGCTTGTTAATAGAGTAAGTATTCATGATGAAACCCCTTCCGTCCCTTTTCAAGTTGAATTCAGGCGGTATTATCTTATCTTTCTTTCTTTCCCCTTGAGCAAAATTATAGAAAAAACTATGCTTCTTAATGTGATATTGCTGGGAAGGAATGATTTCAAGTTTTAAAGTGCTGGAAACACCCAAGGGTGTGGCCTAGTGGTCAATGACGTGGGTTGTGCACCATGAGGTCTCAGGTTCAATTCCCCAAGAGACAAAAACACTAGGTGGTTCTTCCCATTTGTTCTAGCTTTGGTGGACACAGTTACCTGGTACCCGTTGCTAGTGGGAGGTGACAGGTATCTCGTGGAATTAGACGAGGTGCGCACAAGCTGGCCTGGACACCACGGTTATGAAAAAAAGTCTTAAAGTGCTGGAAAGTCAACCGTTGTATTAGCTAAAGCTAAACTTAGGGTTGCTTTGCTATTGAACTATTCAGTTTCTTTCTATAAAAGGTTCTGGGAATATGTATGATGCGTCTGTTCACTATTGTGATTTGTGGGGGTGGGGGGAGCAGGATGATGGACTCAGTTTATTGGAAAAACTGAAACTGCTATTTAACAATCTTGCTAAGAGTCTGATTTTTTGCTTTTGGTTTAATTGTAGAATCTTCTAATCACTTTTGGTCAATGTAGGAAAGGGATTCAAGTGAGGGACCAGTACCTCGCCTGGATACTTGCTTATGTGTGTTGTTGTCGATTACACCACTAGCAATAGTGAATCTTCTTGAAGAGGAGGAAATGAATTGCAGCTCTACCAATCAAAGGAAAGATTCCTCCAGAAAACGTCACCAAGACTTGGTATTTAGCCTTCAACAACTTGCCGATTATGAAGGCTTGTTGACCCCACCATCTCCTGCTGCTCCATTGGCAAATCTAGCTGCCGCAAAAGCAATGATGTTCCTTTCAGGTCTAAGTGTTGGGAGTGGCTATTTTGAGGGAATGAGCTTGAACGACATGCCTGTCAATTGCGGTGAGTTAATCTCTTTATTGAATTTCAAGAAATTTCAGTGTGTCTGACCTTGTATTAGTTGTCCCATGTGGTTTAACTTGCATTATACTGTTACTTTGACGACATTAAAGAGTATGACGAAATTGCTAAAAATGTGTCTCATCTCCATCAATGCAATGGTAACTAGATGAAACTTTCAATTTTGCCATTCCTCAGTTGGGTATTTATGTTATTTTCCTATTTTCCCCTTGTTTTGTTATGTTCATTTATTTTAACTAGTTGAGTGTATGTGCTTTGCACGTGTTTCTCGCGTTAATAAATAGAACTATTTATCGGAAGAATACATAAAATTACTAAAAAGTAGCAACTAACGTTAAAATAGATGTTAATAAATAAATATTGTATCTCAACTATGTTAGTCTGTTGTGTCGCACCTAATTCTTTTTACAAATAATTTGTTAGTCTTTTTAATTTTATAACCACGTCTAATAGTAGTAGACTCTCATCATTCGATAAAATTGACAAATATTTATGAATATTGAAATAAAAATATACAATAATTTTGTATTTTATATAAGTATGATTCCAACAAAAAAAATATTAACATGAACATATTATACGTACAAATATATAATAAAAACCTCAACAACATAAATAAGACCAATATGAATGAGAAATAAAATTCATAAAAAACATGCCTTCAAAGTCACTCTTAATGGGCACGAAATTTCAATCACACGCTCCACATGAATCTTCCTTTCACCTGCACTCATCTGCACAAGAATAATAAAGAATCAATCAATAATGACTTATATAGATTTTATCATTTATTGTGTAAAGAAGGTAAGAAGGTAAGAAGGTCTAACAAGTTTACAAAGACAACAAACATATTGATGAGAGAAAGATAGAATAACAACAGTAGTATTCATAAAACATCAGATATCTCAAAGAATTAGCTTTTCTTTCCACTTTAAACACATGTTGATACGAAAGTAAAAATAAGAGGAGATTAATAACTCAAAGTAGAAAAAGAGTTCATGATAATTTCAAGTAAAGGAAAAGGTATTTAGCTCCTGGACCAAATTTTAGAACCGAAAGAAAATACTCCATCGTGCCATCATAGTTAGAATTGGTAATGTGTTGGAACTTCCCAAAGAATAGTATTATATCTAAGCTAAACTTCTAAAACTTCCAAAGCCCTATATATAGACAGATAGTCGATTTTCACGTTACTATAGTAACTTTACACAATTTTTATGGGAAAGGATTTATACAAGGAAAATCTTTATTTTAATTTTAAGTCCTAAATATATGGATATACATAATTAAAGTAAGGAAAAAATTAATAATCAAAATTTAAATTGATTTCAAAGTCCTAAATATTAGAAAAATAATGAAGTGACTATTTTGTCCGGTGTAAACAATAATGTATGCTTCATCATGGGTGGTCACCATACCTAATTTCGAAAATTTTCCTAATTTACGACCGAATGATTTATACTGAAAGTATACTTTCCATTTGTCCTATAATTTAATTTAAATGTGAAAAAAACCAATCAAAATTTATAAGGAAAATATCGTTTTGGCATACAACCTTCCTTAATCGTGTGGTTCAAGAAAAAATTACTTATAAGTGAATTAGGTGTTTTCTTAGAGGCCAGTGGGTGACACGATTTTTTTTTTGGAGACAATTCAACAACTAAATTTTCATGGTTTATGACTCACGTACCCAACAAAACTTCCGATAAACTTAGGAGTCTTCCCATATATTTAGGAGTCTTTCGATTTATTTTTTAATATATTTATTGTAGTCAATATTCTATATTACAAAGATAATGATATAATAATTAGAGGAAAAATGTAAAAAGACGATTTTGTCTGTTGGAGAGTCTTTTGATGAAGGCAAAAAATTCAATCAACATTTTAGAGGACCTTCACACTTTTAATATAATATAGATAAATATAGATGTTGAAACCGAAGTAACATGACGTCATGCGGAAGCTAAAAATTGTAAACATTGACAGCGACAAATCAGATGACAAAAAAAACTATAACAAAGGAAACATAATATTTAATATGATTTAGTCAAGTGACCTACATATTGGAAAAACTAATATTACTCATTGAGAGAATAATCTCCCCTAAACAAAACTTTTAACGGATGAACGAATCCTTAGTTTATAGAAATCCAAAAAAATTTCTCCAAAAAGGATTAACCAAATATGGAAGAGATCTTTTCCATCAAGGAATTTTTTTCCATCAAAAAAGGTAATTCTTGTTATGGTAAAAAGATCGTAACAAAAAAGACTCCTAAACTTGATTTTTATTTTAGAAAATTAAGTAAAAATACTCAAAAGATACTACATAATCTACTTTTCTAATATTAAGTGCGGTGTAAATACTTAATGAGGATATGAGTTATTACAATTTAATAGTGCCACTTGGTAGAAGTAAAAAGCATCTTATTCCCTTTTCCTTTTCTATAGATAGCTAGAAGATGGTTACATTGCATACGTCTGTTTTTCAGCTAGTACATAAATTGCAACGGTGACTGCACCTCCATATTATTAGATCTTGAACAGGTTCCAGTAAGAAATTTGAGAGTAAGGCCAATCCTAATCGCATTCTAACACAACATACATGGAAAAGCAAGGAAGTATAAAATCTAATGGGAGTATATTTTGTCCAATTAATTGAAAACAAGAAAGATGCATCAACCAATTCTGAAGACAGGATATAGCATAACAAATAAAATAAGTAAAAGATGAGTTTGACTCAATATAGAGTTGGTGTGACCCAAGTTGGAGGACAAACACGATTCAGGGAAACACCCTTGTAATGCCGCTGAATACTGCCATTGCTAAGCTGAACACCCCCATTCCAAGCCCCCTCCCTCTTCATAGAAGAGGTATGTTTAATGTTTCCCAATAATCATCAAAAGGGTAGCCCGGTGCACTAAAGGTCCCACTATGCACAGGGTCCGGGGTAGCCCGATCAAAAGGATCTATTGTACGCTGTCTTACCTTGCATTTACTGATGATTTTCCCAATAATCATAGGTAAAATAAATATGATTGGACCTGATTCTGGAAATTGAAAAGCTTGGTCCGAAAGAGAAGCACTATGACCAATAAAAAATGACTGTCCCCTAATTCCCTAGTCTCCGTGACTTTTCCAGCAGCTAAATCAACCTGGAAAACTCGAAAATTTGATGTCCCATATTCGGTTGTCCTCCCCATCTTCGTCTCGGATGTAGGTCAGTGGAAACCTGTCGCCATCATCTTCGACAATGTAAAATAACCATTTATAATTTTTTGGATACAGAATCCTAAAAGAATAAGGAAAAAAAAGGAAATCCTGAATAATTGAGAAGTGTCTTATATGAACCTAGGAAAATTTCATACGGGTCTTTTTAATTATTAATTATTTAGTTATTAAAGATATCAAATAATAATGAGAAAAATAGTAAATGACAATTTTGTCTATTGTAGAGTCTTTTAATGAAGGGCAAGAAGTTCGAATCACATTTATAAGGGCCTTCACACTTTTAATATAATACAGATATTTGATGGCTGATTGATTTCAGATTATATGATTGGAAAACGTAATGTGCATCTGTTACTTCTCGTCTATGCACTAGTATGTGAGGCTATTATTGTATGTCTTTATGCTAATTTCTAACAAATTGTAGTTGGAAATCTGCGACACTTGATTGTCGAAGCCTGCATTGCCAGAAACATTTTGGACACCTCTGCTTATTTGTGGCCCGGATATGTAAAAGGTAGATGCAATCAAGTTCCTCGTAGTGTCTCGAGTCAAATGCCTGGCTGGTCATCATTGATGAAGGGGTCTCCCTTAACTCCTCCAATGGTCAGCTCTTTGGTATCAACACCAGCATCAAGGTACAACAGAGTTGTCAATTAGAAAGTTTTCCTTGTTTTCTGATTTCCTAGTTATCTTCTGCCGAGGATACTTGCTTCGAGTAGTTGTATTTTACTTGGTGTCACTGGTTCCTGTTGCCTAGTTGGAGTTTTCAAACATGTTGAGGAGCGTGAAAAGATACATAGATAAGAGAATTGATGCATATATAACTACTCAAAAAAGCGATACTTTCTGATTGAAAGAAAGCTAGAGCTTCAAGAAGTATTCCATCCTCGCTGGCTTATTAAATGGGCCTTAGTGGATCAAAATCTAAGTTAGAATGATTAAAGAATAAACCTAGAAATTATAAAGAATGCTCAACCTACTCAAGTTTTCGGGAATGGTAGAAGAGGTTATGGGAAATAAACCATAATGGAGAAATTAAATGATTTTATTAAAAAGGAATTTCAATGGGATGAGTTTTATATGCTGATTTTGAGTTGGTGGAAAGAGGGTAATGATCCAGCACAGCTAAAGGAGATATTTTTTATGAAAAAAGGAATTGGATGAAACAGAGAAGGAACAACATGATAGAGGGTGTGATTAAGATTGGATGGCAAAATCAACTATAATGGAAAAGAGAATAATGGAGAATTTGCTACTAGCAAAAAGAAATTCTTTCGAAGGGTAAATCTTATACTTGGTCACGGATTACTTACTAGAAAAAAGTTTTACCTATCTCATAAAAAAAAATCTTACTATAAAAAGCTCTTGAAAGTGCTATAAATTGGAAAATAGATCCAGTTTAAGGATTGATGAGTAATTCGGGCTTTCAATTTCGTCAATCTATAGCTCCAAGGGGTATGGCATGTTAATAGTAATGAATTGGAAATGCAGTTGTGCCATAAAATAGATTCGTCTCTTATTTTTCTTAGTAACTGCCTGGTCTTCAGTTAAAACCTTTTCTTTGCTGAAGCCAGGTATATCAGATGTTCTTTTTCGAAATTTATACAGTGGTATGGAACTGAAATTAAGCTCATGGATTTGATGGAAGTTTAGCAGAAATAGAGAAAATATATGAGATTGCTGTCAATGGCTTGGATGATGACAAGATTTCTGCTGCTAGTATTCTCTGTGGTGCCTCTCTTGCTCGTGGTTGGAATATACAGGTAATACTTTCCTTCTCTCTAGATAAAACAAGTGGTATTTTTACTATTCGAGGTAGTTGAATTGAACCTCAAAACTCTGTTTGTTCAAACCCTTTAGAGTCTCAATTATTTATGAAAATTTTCTCTACACTTGTTTTTTTTCCATTGTGAAAAAACATATTTGTTTTCTTCTTTCCCTTTTTCTGTTTCCGAAGAATCCATGTAATAGTTAGTACAGGTGCCCAAACACCACTTACATCACACAGCTAAACCCACAACCATAACCAACTACACTGTAAGAGTGTAAGTAGTGCAAAAAGGCCGAGAAGCTCCAGCATTGGCATATGCAGTCGATCGCTAACCCATGGGTAAGAAAAGTGAAGAAATGAAATCAAGTAGGGAGGTTGAGGATGCTCAGCTTGACACCATCTTTCTAACCCATTAGCATCAAGAGATGAAGAATTTCCACCTTCCATGGTTGGCAGTTGTTTGAGTGAGACTAAGAAAAGAACGTATCTGATGTGTATGCAACTGGCTCGTATGACTTGTAGAACAAGAGATGGAATGGTAAAGGTGGCGTTCATGAAGTGTTGACTGGTGGAAGTGATGGTGAAGAGAAGAAAGAAAAATAAGTTGAGAGTGGAAAACGCCTCAAGTGAACATGGAATGTGGCTCATTTTAGAAGAGTGATTGTTTTTTTCTGAAGACTACCTGAAATACTCTCTGCATTTATTTAGAGCACATTACATTTATTTTAGCTGCAAAAGAACTTAAATAATAGAGTATACTTGTATCAGAAGTTGGTTTCAGGGACGTCATTCCTTGTTCAAAAACAGTTACAAAAATTAGAGGTGTCAAATGGGCGGGTTGGACTGAATTTGGGTGGTTCAAATTGGGATGAGTTAATAAATGGGCGGGTTATTGACCTGCCCAAAAGCTACTTGGGCGGAAATGGGCTAAAATACGGGTCATAACCCAAGCCACCCAATTATTACTAAGTTTTAATTGCTTTATTTGTTCTTTTGTAAATGTTTTCGTACCTAATAATTTCTTTTTCTTTATTATAGCTATATAATAACATATCAACTAAAAAATATCTTTTTAAAAATATTTTGACAAAATTTCTCATGAATCAATTTGGGCTACATATCAATCCAATTTTTAATGGGCTGAAATGGGTTGAGCTAATAAATGGGCGAGCCAATAACCCGCCCAAACTTAAACGGGTTGGGTTTGATTTTGCCACCCCTATCAAAAATTGCTATTTCTATGTCAACACACTCATTTCCTGTGTTTCATCTGGATTGATGCAGGAACATACTGTTCTGTTCATCACCAGGTTGCTTTCGCCTCCTGTTCCTGCTAATTATTCGGGAACTGAAAGCCATTTGATTGGTTATGCTCGATTCCTGAATGTTCTTCTCATCGGAGTGTCATCTGTTGATTGTATTCAGATCTTCTCTTTGCACGGAATGGTACGTTGATCTTCAGCTGCTCCTATCTCATTATAAATTACCTTAGATAACATTTATGTTACTCATGCGGCTGAAAATCACGCAAAAAAGGCACCGAGACTAACTTACAATTGCATGGCCACTCAACATGGATGGAGACATTGTGACAATTGATAAATGTTCAAAAAAGAATTCTTCTGTGTACAGGTGAAAGTTTGATGATATCACAAATAAATTTTGAAAAAGATATCCGTATGCAGTCAAGGACCTATACGACATATTGGGTACTTTAGTTAACCATGCAAAGGAAGCCTGAAACAAAGTAGTCTTTTATGTACCTATGAGGGCCTTGATGCTAAGCCAGAAATGGTTGTTGAATTTTGGAGAAATGTCTTCTCTTTAAATCTTAAGGTTATCTTTAACGTACTTTTTTGATGGACATCTAACTGGTTATGCTGACATTCCTTACCTGTAAAATGATATACAGAACTGTTTGAAGTAGGTTTCAAAAAGGTACCTGGAGCAGCAGCTGTCATAAGATTAAGATAGAGAACCAGATTGTCCATTTTGTCTAATGTTTATGCATTGCATTTTCCAGGTTCCACAACTTGCTGGTGCATTGATGCCAATTTGTGAAGCCTTTGGGTCATGTGCACCCAATGTGAAATGGATTATAATGTCTGAAGAGATCTCTTCACATGCCGTCTTCTCAAATGCATTTACTCTTCTGCTGAAGTTGTGGAGGTTTGATCAGCCGCCTCTTGAGCATATTATGGATGCTGATCCAGTGGGAGCCCATCTAACTCCTGAATATCTTTTGCTGGTGCGCAATTCCCAGTTGACATCCTCTGATGATCTGCAGAAAGATAAAAGCAAAATCAAGCGGCTGTCTAGACTTTCAAGTCCCTTATCTGGAGAACCCATATTTCTTGGTTCTTTTCCAAAATTAACACTTTGGTACAGGCAACATCAAGCATGCATTGCTTCACCTCTCACAGGACTTGTCCCTGGAACTCCTGTTCATCAGATTGTTGAAGCACTGTTGAACTTCATGTTCAGAAAAATAAATAGAACAGGTCAGTCCCTGACACCAACTACTTCTGGAAGCAGTAGCTCATCTGGGCCTGGAAATGAAGATTTATCTCTCCACCTTAAGCTGCCTGCATGGGATATTCTGGAAGCTGTTCCTTTTGTGCTTGGTGCTGCTCTCACTGCCTGTTCTCATGGTAGATTGTCACCACGTGAACTAACTACAGGTTAGAGAATCTGGTCTGGATTATATAAATTGCAATTGCCATTGACTTAGTGTCTAGCCTTCTAGGGCAAGTGTTTAGTGTGCTGGACCTCCAACAACAACAACATATCCAGTGTAATCTCACGAGTGGGGTCTGGGGTCGTAGAGATGCTTTAAAAAAAAGCATTTCAAAGCAGTTTGGAAAAGGGAATACAGAAATGAAAGTAGTAACAACAACGAAATAATGCGAAATGGGAAACAGTACACAACGTACAGAAGAAAGAAAACAACAACGAAATAAGGCGATACCCGAAGCACAAACAAACACAGGTGATAACCGAAATCGAAGAACAAGAAACTACGAGAATACTGCTAATACTACTGGTAAGAAAGTATGTACAAGTACGACCACCAAGCCTATCCCGCAGTAAAGCGAGAGAACGCTCATCTACCAACTAACCTTCTATTCTAATCTGCGCCCTCCAAACCCTCCCATCTAAGGTCATGCCCTCGGTTAGCTCAAGATGCGCCATGTCTTGTCTAATCACCTCCCCCAATACTTCAGTATTTCTTAACTTGTGATTTCACTGGTTCATTGTTAAAGTCAATGAATTGTATGTGTTAGTATTTTGACAGATGCATTTTCCCATTCACAGGTCTCAAGGATCTGGCCGATTTTCTCCCAGGTTCTTTGGCAACAATCGTAAGCTACTTTTCAGCTGAAGTGACACGGGGTATCTGGATGCTTGCTTCTATGAATGGAACTGATTGGCCAAGTCCAGCTGCAAATTTAGCAACAGTGGAGCAACAGATAAAGAAAATTTTAGCTGCAACTGGTGTGAATGTCCCAAGTCTCGCCGTAGGTAAGCACCCATCTAAGTTGAAGTGATTTCTTTCATAAGACCAGCGGAATTGCGGCACAGTAAACCTATTTCCTTCTTCTCTATTTAGTACGTTCTTTTCTCAAACATATTGGTTTGGCACCAACTGGATAATTCCAATTATCTCTGGTGATAATTTCTCAATGGGAGGGTGAATATGTCTACTCTCGCTCGCTGTCATATGTAGAGTTTGATATAATCGAGTTCTAATAGCATACTTTTCAAAAAACAAGTTATGATGCCAGCTAAACAAACTTGCTGGTGCTAAGCTTGGCCTCCCATGCATGTATAACCTGTCTCCAACCATTGATGCATTCAAAAGCTTTGCTATGCTGACCTGGACATTCACACATTCTGTACATCTGGTTCAGGGTTTTTAACTGTTCATTCATCTTTTTCTGCATCTCTAGCTTATGCTTTTTTTATTTGTAGGTGGAAATTCTCCAGCTACCCTTCCATTGCCCCTTGCAGCTCTTGTGAGCCTCACCATTACATACAAACTTGATAGATCAACTGACCGCTTTCTGAACTTAATGGGCTCAGCCTTGAGTAACTTGGCTACAGGTTGTCCTTGGCCCTGCATGCCTGTCATGGTTGCTCTATGGGCCCAAAAGGTGAAGCGCTGGAGTGACTTTCTTGTTTTCTCTGCATCACGGACTGTGTTCCACCACAATAGGGATGCAGTGGTTCAACTGCTTAGAATGTGCTTTGCGGCTACACTAGGTCTAACTACATCTTCTATTGCAAGCAACGGCGGTGTAGGTGCACTTCTTGGTCATGGTTTTGGCTCTCATTTTTCTGGTGGCATCTCTCCTGTCGCCCCTGGTATACTCTACTTGCGTGTCCATAGAGCTGTCCCAAATGTCATGTTTATGACAGAAGAAGTTGTTTCCCTTTTGATGCATTCTGTCAGAGATATTGCAAGTAGTGGATTACCTGCTGAGAAATTGGAGAAACTCAAGAAAAGTAAATGTGGTATGAGGTATGGTCAGGTTTCTCTTGCTGCAGCACTGACTCGTGTAAGGCTTGCAGCGTCACTGGGCGCTTCATTAGTTTGGATCACAGGTGGTGTAGCTTTGGTCCAATCATTGATTAAAGAAACTTTACCATCTTGGTTCATATCAGCCCATGGCACGGGGCCCGGTGGCAAGATGTCAGGAGGGCTAGCTGCAATGCTGGGGGGTTATGCCCTTGCTTACATTGCATTGCTGTCTGGAACATTTGCATGGGGGTTGGATTCATCATCACCTGCATCCAAGCGGCGGTCAAGTACTCTTGAGGCACACTTGGAGTTCGTTGCAGGTGCTCTACATGGGAAAATATCCCTCGGTTGCAACAAAGCCACCTGGAGAGCTTATGTTTCAGGGTTTGTCAGCTTGATGGTTGGATGCGCACCAGGCTGGTTGCTAGAGGTGGATGTAGAGGTTTTGAAAAGGCTAAGTATGGGTTTGAAACAGTGGGACGAGGAGGAGTTAGCGTTGGCTGTTTTGGGTAGTGCTGGTATTGGCGCAATGGGCGCCACTGCTGAAATGATTATAGAAGGTGGTATGACCTTTATGAGTTGATTGCAGTTAATGTTCTGACTTGCCTGTACCATCCATAGCCTCTTAGATTTTATCAAGGAGCTTTAGCTTTTTGTACATATATATCATGTAGCTGAGCATAGGTAACCAAAGTATTGAAAACCAAAGCAACTCTGTTATTACACTTGTATTACTAATAAGACATGTGCTGGTATTAGTTGGCAATCTGTCTCAGACGTTAGAGTGGTGATTTGTGTTATCTCCCTATATGTGTCTTCTTCTGAAGTGCTTTATTTCAAATATAATTTTTGTGCTGTTTTAAGAAAAGTATGAGGAAATATTAAGTTAAAAATATAACACTATGGATTTGAAAAAAAGAGAAGATAATGAAGATTGTTGGCACTAGGAAGGACTAAGGAATTGGGTCAAAACCAAAAGTATTATTAGATCAAAAACAAAAATATTAACAAGTTTCCAATTAGTTTTGTAGTTGGGATGGTTTTGGTACTCGAATCATGTGTGGGTCTAGAAAAGTTTAAATACAAAATGAGAAGGAAAAAATAAACAAAAGAGGGAAATTAAGCTCACTCAAGTGTTAAACATCTTGACTTCCCCTTCAATGGATTGTGGTTAGAGTCACATACTGAGGTATACACATGTTAAATTAAATTCCACAGGTTGATCGAATATATTTATCCAATTATTTGTCATTTAATATCCTATTGCAAATAATTAACTCTCTGGTAAATAAGAGTTGATAATCTTAAAAATAATATTCATGTGAATATATACATTGGACTAAATGGGATGTTGGATTCTGAATTTAACCCCGAATTCACATGGGTCAGCTGTGAACTTTTTGCCTCTATTTTATGCAGGTCTTTTTATTTTTTACTTTTCAATGCAAAAAATAAAAAAATAAAAAAATTGCAAGATGTAATTTTATATTTTCACATCATAATATCCATAAGTTATATCCCTCTCTCTTAAAAGCATTGTTTTAATCAACAACCAACTCATTTAAGTGACAAAATTTAAATATCAACTTATTTGTGAAACATCTCTTTTTATTTACTAATTTCATAATTATATCACCTTCGGTTTGGATAGTTTGGAATTAGTTATTGGTGTTTTGTACTAGGTTGTGATTTATTATTTGGAATAAATGTGGTTTAGCTGGTGAAATTAGTTTAGAACTAGTTTGAATCAGTGTGGTTTAGTAGTTGGATTCAGTTCAAATGTAGTTATCACCTTTAGTTTGGAATTAGTTATTGGTGTTTTGTACTAGACTATGGTTTATTATTTGAAATACTGTGGTTTAGTAGGTGGAATTAGTTTGAAATTAATTTGAAACTAGTGTGGTTTAGTTGTTGGAATTAGTTCAAATATAGTTATCCCCTTTAGTTTGAAATTAGTTATTGGTGTTTTGTACCAGACTTTGGTTTATTATTTGGAATAATGTGATTTAGTACGTGAAATTAGTTTGAAATTAGTATGGTTTAATTATTGAAATTAGTTCAAATGTAGTCTAATTTTGTTAATAATTAGTTTCAATTAATTGGATTTGTTAGGGTTTGTGTTACATTTTGACTTATTAAATTGAAACCAATGTGAGAAGATTTAAATGTGATAATCGAATAATTAAAAATTAATTGTGACTTTACTCATCATTACTACCTTTTTGTTTTCAAAAGCAAAAGTGAAAAAAAGAAAAGCAATTGGCAAAAATAGTAAAACGCCGGCAATCAGTGAATATGTCACCTCAAAATGACTAAGATTGTCTCGTCTCTTCATTCCTCCAAATTGATGACTAAAGTCACAATTTGGACGAATGAGGAGATAAGATAATCTTGAAGTAAGCAAAACATAATTGACAATAAGCCAAGTATAAATATTGAAATAACTCTATTTTTTGTTGGGGAGTTTCTTACAATCGATATGCACCATGTGAGTTCATGATGCCCAACATCTTGCCCACATTGGCAGAGCTATTTTATACCTTGCGGCGTATAGAACAAAGCATGATAGGGATTCAACTTGAGCCCTTTCCCCAGGGGCTAAATGAGGAGTTGCCTGAATTAATGGCACGATCCTATCCTATGCTGACATACGTAGTTTTGGGGCTTGGGTTAATTAAATTCTTACCCGTCTCGATGCTAAATAATCCTACCAAAGGCAGAATGCTCAAAATCATATTTGAAAATATGCTGATGAGCTTTTTTGCTCGATTTCATAAAAAGATCATGCACGAGAGCCCTTACACTCAGATCCTTTATCGTTTTTGTTAACTTAACTTTCAAAGAATTAGAACTTTCTTTATTTTCAAAAATCATACTCTAAAATCTTAAAACAATAGACTTGAAACCTTTCATGAACACAAGCTTAGAAGTTTTAAAATGCTTTCTCATGAAAAAAAAATGTATATCAATCACATAATAAAATATGCCTTTAAAGATCATAAAATAACTCACGAGGTCCATAGAATAGGAAGAAGACATGAACCATGAAATTCAATGAAAGAAAAAACACAATAATATAATATTCGATAACTTTAGTAATTAGGAGTCAACAATAATCATCTCAAGATGCAAGGAATTCAAATGGAGAAGCTTTGGGTAAAAACCCTAACTTTAATCTATCAAAAAAGAGCTTCTTAGATAGTAGGACGTGGCAAAGAATGAAGTTTCCTCACTATGGTAGCCTTACATACTTGAAACCGAGAAAATTCACGGAGAAACCTTGCTTGGAGAGCCCTAGACTTTGCTTGGAGAAACTTTTGATATTGAACTTGGGAGAGAGGAGTTCAGAGAATGAAAAGTGTTAGTGTCAAGCGTTTTAGGAGTTTAAAAGTAGGATTAAGAGGTTTCCACGAAAGTTTTCAAATGAAATACCCTTAATTAGATGAAATTGAAATTTTTTTGGGTATGGAAGGGCTTAGGCGTGGCACGGAGACTATAACGCGAACCCAAAACCGTGTCATGGAGGCCATAGTGCAAACCCAAGAGCACGACGCGCCTCCCATAATGCTAGAGGCCTATTTTACAATTGTTTTGAATTTTTCTGATAGGTGAGGCACGAACCCCAAAGCGATGACCCTCCACCATGACGTACTAGCTATTTTTCGTGCCCAAAACTTTTATTTAGGTCCTAAAACTCATTCCAAATAATTTTTAAGTAATTTAAAGGTCATATGGGCCTAGTTTTAAGAGCATATAAAGTGACAAGAACATGAAATGAATTGCAAGGTGTTACAATATCTCCCCCTTGGGATCATTCACCCTCGAATGATGGTCAAGGCTAGGATAAAGCATATAAACTAAACAAATCAAGACTTCTATTGGCTGTCTAGACTGTACTTGTTAGTCATGGACTGAAGTATGCCGGCATTAAGGTTACAACCAGCTATAGAGGACTCATGAGCACGAATATGCACGCATGTACTTTAATAAGAAAGACACGTAGCATAGGCTTTTTCTACCTTAGGCATTGTACTCTTGAGGAGTGAATGGTGCGAATATCTAACCATCATATCTTTTTTGGCATTCCACGTAACCTGCTCAACAAACTGATTCCTCCACAACACCTTTATCAATGCTACCTCTTTGATTCTCAACTTGTGAACCTGACGATCTCAGATTTTCACAAGAACCTCTTCATACAACAAATTGTCTTTCACCCCAACACTTTCCATAAGAACAATGAGTAAGGGGTCACCCAGACACTTCTTAAGCAAATAGATATGAAACACAAGATGCGCAAATGTCAAATTCGTGGGAAACTCTAATTCATAAGCTACTTTCTCGATCCTCTTTAAAATTTGATATGGACCAATATATCTGGGACTAAGTTTTTCTTTCTTACTAAACCTCATGACAACTTTCATGGATGGAATCTTTAAAAAGACCCAATCATCAATTTCAAATTCTAAGCTCCTTTGCCTTACATCTATGTAGGACTTTTGGTAGCTCTGCACAGTCTTCAACCTCTCCTAAATAAGTTTAACCTTTTTCATAACTTGATGGACTAAATCTAGACCTATCAATTCTACTTCACCAACCTCAAACCAATTAATTGGATATCTACACGTTCACTCATAAAGAGCCTCATACAGAGCCATTTGAATACTGGAGTGATAGTTGTTGTTGTATTCAAACTCTATAAGAGAAGGTGATCATCCCAACTACCATTAAAATCTATAACATATGTATTCAACATATCCTCAAGTGTTAGAATGGTGTGTTCTGCTTGACCATCGATTGCGGATGAAATACGGCACTAAAGTTCACCCTCATACTCAAACCCTTCTGAAAAGACTTCCAAAATTGGGTGGTGAACTGAGAATCCTGTCTGAAATGATGAACAAAGGAATCCCATAAAACCTAACTATCTCACGAATATACAGCTTAGCATAATCCTCTGCTGATAATGTCGTCTTCACGGGCAAGAAGTGGGCTGACTTGGTTATTCGATCCACAATTGCTCATATCGAGTCATGCTACCATCTCGATCGTGGTAAACCCATTATAAAGTCTATATTTAGCATCTCACACTTTCACACAAGAAGGTTTATATTCTGAGTCATACCACCTGACCTTTAATGCTCAACCTTAACTTGCTGACAGTTGGAATACTTAGCTACATACTCTGTGATATTCTTCTTCATGCTATTCCACCAATCGACTTTCCTCAAGTCATGGTACATTTTCGTGGAGTCTGGGTGAATCGAATATCTAGAATTATGCGCTTCAACCATAATCTTTTTTGAGTTCATCTACATCGGGAATATGTAACCTACCTTGGTACGTTAGGTCACCATCTTCCCCTTGTTAAAAAATAATCACCTTCTGCCTGGGTGCTTCTTCCTTTAGTTAGAGCAAGATGAGGTCACTAGTTTGCTTTTCCTTAACCTCAACCACTAAGTACGATTCAACCCTATTTGAATAACTGCACTACCATCCTTGGAGTCTAAGAGACGAACTTTCAAACGTGCCAGTCTATAAAAATCTTTTGTAAGGTTTCTCTTTGATGTGCCGGGATTCTACGGCACATTTGACGCCTTTAACTAAGAATACTCGGGAGTTTTCAAGTAACTTTTGTGGTTTTTGTTGTTTTATTGTTATATTTGCAGGAAATGGAGCTAGAGATAGAAACAGAAGAAAAATGGTTCAAAAACCTCAACTGGTTAAGCCTGATGGCTGGCATGACTGACCGTCACACCTGTGACTGGCCGTCAACCAGGCTGCCAGGACGAGATAATAATTCATCGAGCACTGCCTAGGAGTGACGGCCCGTCTGACGGCCCGTCACTGACCTGACGGACCGTCACCCATGCCACCAAGATAAAACAAAGAAAAACACTGTAAGTCATCACTGGGCGGACGACTTACCAGAATTTACCAGCAAGTCGTCACAGGCCCGACGACTTACCAGAATTTACCAGCAAGTCGTCACAGGCCCGACGACTTACCAGAAAAATTGCCTGGGAGCTCACTGTTTAGCTGTGACGGCCCGTCACATGCGTGACGGTCCGTCAGGCGACCCGTCAACGCGACGCGGGATTCCGAAAATTCTACTTTTGGACTTTATTTCCTGGACTACTATAAATACCATGTGTTAGGGTTATTTTATTATTCATTACCCAATATTTCTGGCGATGTTTTTGGACGACTTTGGAGAGGAAAATCATGACACAATACGTTTTCTTCTTTTTCTTCGATTGTTCTTGGGATTTTCACCATTGGTGCTTGGATTCTACGAAGTTCAAAGTAAAGTAATAATTTTCTATTGTAAGAATTCTTTCTTCTCATATGAATACTATTATTTATTTACTTCGTTTTGCTAGCATGAGTGGCTAAACTCCCCACAACTAGGGTTGTGGGATCCATGGCAAGAGTAACAACGTAGATTCCGGGTAGCATTGGGTTCAATTTATATGTTGTCACGTGGTTAGTCATTCGTTATTAACGTTTTCTAGTGGTTGCAAACATTAGGACATGCCTGGGTTTAATTTGCTTGAACAAAGAGATTAAAACTGGGAAATTTGATTAACTACGAGGATTCGAGACTACCAACTCTCGTCTTATGATTAATGCTATAACTAGATTAATCTACTTGATGTTTAGGATTGAAATAAGAAATTTCACTTTTTCAAGTTCAAGAGAATTGAAAAGGAAATTCATCTATTTGGTTGAGAAACGTTTAGATGATACCATTAATTCAATCACATCGTGATATACATATAGAAAGAACCCGGTTAAGCTTTGAGTCGAAATTGTTACGACGCCATGGTGAACACTTCCCTAGTTCATCTCTTCTACTGAATTTTACTCGTTGAAACTCGCAATTTGTTACTTGCATTGTTCAAATATTGATCACAGAAACCCCTCCAATTTATCGAAAACTATTGATTACTAGTCAACTAATTCACTAACGATTTAATTTGCACCTTATTCCCTCTGGGATCGACCGCAACCTTTGTTGGGTTCTATATTTGACGACGACCGCTTACGCTTCGTAATTGGAGTTGTAATTTGGGCGTATCACTCTTTCCTTCCTATACATAAGCAGTGCTCCTTATAGACAACCTACTAAGAGTATGAACTGCTATATTCGGCTAACCAGGGTGATAAAGAATACTCATATCATAGTCTTTAAGTAACTCAAGCTATCTTCTGTACCTGAGATTCAACTCCTTCTGACTGAAGACGTATTGAAGGCTCTTATGATCTGTGAAAATATCAACATGCACACCATAGAGGTAGTGACACCGTATTTTCCAAGCAAACATAATTTAAGGTGATTGGCATACGCCTCCTCACTACGGGAGTATATTAGGATGTCATTGATGAAAACATTCACGAACATATCAAGATACTGCTTAAACACTCTGTTCATGAGATCCATAAAAGCTACACGGACATTAGTCAAATCGAAGGACATGACAAAAAACTCAAAGTGACCATAGCGGGTCCTGAAGGCTGTCTTTGGAATGTCACTTTTCCTAACTTTCAACTGATGATAGCTGGATCTGAGGTTTATCTTAGAGAAATGGGGAGCACCCTGAAGTTGGCCAAATAAGTCATTAATTCTAGGAAGGGGATACTTATTCTTTATGGTAACCTTGTTCAACTGATGGTAGTCAATACACATCCTAAGAGAAGCATCTTTCTTATGTACGAAAAGGATTAGAGCACCCCATAGAGAGACACTTGGCCTGATGAATCCCTTATCAAAGAGATCCTTCAATTGTTCTTTTAGCTCCCTTAACTCGGCTAGAGCTATTATATAGGGTGGAATAAATATAGGATGGGTATCGGGAATGACATCTACTTTGAAATCTATCTCTGTATCAGGAGGGCCTCCGGAAAGATCATCGAGGAAAACTTTTAGGAATTCACTAACAATTGGAATTGACTGAAGGGGTGGAGTTTCAGCACTAAAGTTTCTAACTCAAACTAAGTGGTAAATATACCCATTAAAAATAATCTTTTTGGCATGAAGGTAAGAGATGAATCGACTCTTAGGCACAACTGAACTACCTTCCCATACTAAGACTAACTCATTTGGAAATAACAAAGGGCTCTAAAAGTTATTTGGGATTGATTTCGAACTTCACAACAATATAAGGGGTTACAAATGATAATGTGGCTCCTGGGTCAAGTAAAGCATAAGCATCAATGTTGAAAACTTTTAACATATCAGTAATAACATCTGGAGAGTTTTTCTGATCCTAGCGGCTAGACATAAAATACAGATGGTTCTAACCCTCGCTTGTCCCTGAAGTAGTACCATTCTAAGCAACTCGGCCTATTAGAACGAATGATGTAGTAGATTGGGTTCTGCTTCATCCATTTCCCTATCTCGCAGACGGATAATTCTTTAAGAAGTGGCGCAACTGGCCCTACCTAAGGCATCCAACAATACCATTGTGATACTCCCCAGGATAAAATCTACCCCATTTGTTACAAGGTGGGCATCGAGTAGCTCCCTATGCCACACTATCCTGAGACTGAGAACCTTGAGCTCTGGAGTTCTGATTACCCTAAAATCTCTGGTCATTTCTGATCCTGGGTGTGAGTGCATTAGCTGATGATGGGGTAGGTCCAGACGACCTCTTCTGAAAGAAAGACTAGACAAGTGAATCATGGACGTATAATTTTTCCTACGAGATGATGAGTAGAAAATCAAGAAAAGAATATAGTGATGAGCTAATTAATTAATAGAGGTTACATTTTGGGCATTATAAGTGTATCACTTTTTACACCATCAGGTAATGTTGACCTACTATAGCAGGTTACTGACTTTTATAACTTTTTCTAAAATTATTTATCAATTTTCTGTTTATTCCCTTTCTTCTCTTTCCTTCAAACCTCCCTCTTTCGTGCTCTCAAATTATTGATGATTTGTCTCTCTTTGTTTCTTTTACTAGTTACCCACCATAAGCTTATTTCTTTCTCAATCTGCCATATTCATAAAAGATTGATGACTTTTAAATGGATTGTGAAGGATTCAATTTTGAAATGCAACAAAAGCGTCTCTTTCTTAATTTTTCTTCTTTGCTTTTTCTCGTCTTCTAATCCTATCGTGTTCATAGAAAATTGAGAAATCAAATCAAATTGAATATCGGAGAAAAAATTTGACACCTTTCTACTTTTGATTTGATTTGATTTTGAATTTAAACAAAAAGTAATTGAACCAAATCAATTATATAAATATCTATTTAGAAATTATAATTGCACATGTTTTTATATACAATTTTACGTACACATTAATTTTTTTTACTCATAGTTTGTAATCTAGATTCGCCTTTTATAACAATTCAAATTTTTTATTTTATTTTCTAATTTGATTGCATTTTTATTTTTGATAATTTTAATAAACATTAACCTTAGTAAACTTCAAATTCAAAAAGTTCCATCCAATAACATAAAAAGCATGACAAATATTGGAGAAAGTATGATAACACTTTAAAAATAAGAGTGAAGTATCAAAAACATATCTAAACTATCCCATTTTATTGAGTTTCATACCTAAACTATTGAAAGTGTGAGTTTCATACCTAAACTATCACTTATTAGTTTGAGAAACACACCTCAACGTTGATTGGACAAAGTATTTGTATACAAGCACATTTAGACGCGTATGTCCATTAAATATTCTGATGACGTGACATATTTTTTTATTTTTTTAGCTGACACCATTTTTTTTAGTTTTTCAATTAATTTTACCCTAAATTCTCCCCTTCTTCTTCATCATTTCTCAACACGGTGAATATTTAATTTTTATTCTAATACTAATAATTGATTTAGTTTTTGCCAATGTGAAAAAAAAATCCACGCGGAGTGTCACGTGGCAAGATTTTTTAAATAAAATAGAGAGTGTAGTATAAACACCATCACATATTAGTTGAGGTGTGCTTCTCAAACTAATGAGGGATAGTTTAGGTATGAAACTCAAACTTCCAATAGTTTAGGTATGAAACTCAAACTTCCAATAGTTTAGATATGAAACTCAATAAAAAGGGATAGTTTAGGTGTGTTTTTGATACTTCACTCTAAAAATAATGATCCTTTAAATACTTGAAAATAGAAAGAAACATTTGAATATTTTTTAGAAATGCTCCCCCAAAGTTCACAATGTAGTGAAAAATGAGCAAGAGGTGTCTTTTAAGTGTTGAAATTAAAAAAGGTGACAACTTTGACAAGCCAAGGTCAAAGTTGTACTTAATTTGTGATTAAGTTAATTTGGGTGTGAAGTGTAATATATTAAACATGTTAATCTTTTAAAAACTATAAAATAACCCCCAATTCATATAACCCCCAAATCAGTTATTTTATTTTTATAAAAATTCAAAATTCCTTCAACTTCTCTCTCCAAACCACTCAACCTCTCTCAACTTTCTCTCAAAATCAAAAGAACCGATCCTCCTCCTCCTTCTTCTTCTCAATTTTGTTCATTGTTGCCGTCGCAATTGCTGCTGTTGTCGTCGTGTCCTCTCATAGTTAGAGTTTCAATTTTCTTAAAGGTAAAGCTCTTTTCTCTTTCCTCACAGTTAGGGGTTCAATTTTTTTGAGTGAAAATGATGATTTTATCATTGCGTTCCCTAATAACAACATGAATTTCATATATTTTGTTGTTCTTGTTGGGTGAGAAAAATATATTCTTGATTGTTATTGTATTTGTGATGGAAAAATATGTTCTTGATTGTTGTTGTACTTGTGGTGAAAAAATATATTCTTGGTTGTTGTTGTACTTTTGGTGAGAAAAATATATTCTTATTGATTTGGTTGTTGTTGTATTTGTGGTGATAAAAGTATGTTCTTGATTGTGTTGTTGGTGCATTTGTGGTGAATAAATCACACGATTGTTGAGGTTATTGTAGCAAGTCTGTTAAATTGCTGAAGTTTCTGAAGCAACTGCTAAAATTTCTACAGTAACTACTAGCAACTTCATCAGTTGCTTCATCAATTATAGCAGTTATTGCAGCAACTTGAATATATCTAAATAACTGCTGTAATAGGTTTACAATTTGCTGCAAGGACCTCAGCAATTGCTGAAATTTCTGCAATAACTCACTCATTTGTTGAAAAAAATTAATATTTTGTGTACTTGTTTGATCAACTGTTGTAGTTTTCTTTCCTTATATATTTTGAATGATTAGTAAAATTAATTGATAAGTTTTATTTTGTATCATGTGTGAAACTAAAATGGCTTCAAAGTATTGAGCTCGAAAAATGTGCATCTGTTGTAATAATCTCAGAACTTACTGTGAATAGATGAAGCAATTGTTGAGGTTGCTATAGCAAGTCTGCTAAATTTATTGCAGCAACTACTGAAGTATGTAGAACAATTGCTAGAGTTTCTATAGCAATTTCAACATTTGTTGCACCTGTTGCTTCATCAACTTCAGCAATTGCTTCACTTTCCTCTTTATTTAGAATGATTGATTAAATTAATATATTATTTCTCTTTTGTCTCAGGTGTGTGGATTAAATGGCTCGAAGTAAAATAAAAAATTCTAGAGATGATGTTCTTACTAGAACTTCAAAAAGAGAGCGAATTAGTACACAAAGAGAAAATGAAGAACAATAAAACAAGGACATGGATGAAACACAATTGACAAATCTTGCTGAGCATGCTATTATTGAGAGTGATGCACCATCAAGTTCTAGACAACTGGATAAGGGTCTGGAGCAGTCTATAGAAGAAGAAGAAGAAGAAAAAAAATCTGGAAAAAAAATGATTCTTCCAAAGATGTAGATGATTCTGCTTCTGCTGACAATTCAGAAGATATTGAAGATGATGGTTAGGCTGCACAAGATGAGGATGAATAGGACGAGATTAGATAAAAAAAACGTCATAATACACCTGTAGCAGAGTCTTCACCGGCCAGTCCTTCAGTTGCTAGTCCTTCCGTTGCTAGTTCTTCTGCTGCCAGTCCTTCAACCGAATTTATCAAGCCTATCAGGTATTCATCTTACGGCTTTGAGACATCTATGGATACCCATCCAGATTTGATAGGTGATGTTGTGGTAAAATCTGGAATGGGTAAGTCATTTAATGAGTTTAGAAGAATGCTGAAGGAACAAAATTTAGAAAAATTCTTTAGGTCTATGGTCTTGGAAATATCTAGACCTAGATGAAAGTGTGAATGCTCGGTTTCAAATAAAGTTGGTATATCAACTTCTTCGATGCCGAATTAAAAGCAAGAAAATAAATGAGTGTTGGATAAATTATTGCGGCATGCCTGTTTGTTTTGGCATGAAAGAGTTCGCCATTGTCACTGGTTTGAACTGCAATTTACCTCATCATCATGTTGCCAAGTCAGCTAATGCAGATAAGAGATATCAACAAATTCTTAATGCGATGGGAAAGAAGCATTGCAAGAAAAAGCAGTTGCTTGAGCTTTTGAAGTCTAAGGATATTAGAAAAATTGTGAAGAAGTCACTGTGCTTAGTTTTTTTTGTGCACAGTATTCTTTGTGGTAAAGATTCAGAGATAAATGCTCCTGATAATTGGTTTAAACTCTCAGCTGATCGAGAAGCATTTTGTGCCCATCCATAGGGTCGAGAAAGTTATTCTCTCACATTGAAGTATCTAAAGAGTGCTGCGAGTCCAACTGTTAAGACCAACAACCTTTATAACTTTCCATGGGCTTTCATGGTAAACTTTCTTTCTTTATAAATTATTTTTTGATTAATAATAAATTTATATTTCATATATTATTTTCTTGATCATTTATGATATTATTTTATATAGGCTTGGGCATTTGAAATCATTCCTTATATTCGGAAGCAATTTAAGGAGTTTGATGAAGAAGTGTCATCTCCAAGGATTCTTAGATGGCTAGCGGCGATCAATAACAACAAAGTTGAGACTCATGAGTTATTTGAACCTCCAGAAAACTCGGTAAGCCTCATTCTATTACTATTGTTGTTTGCAGAAGTTGCTGCAGTTGTTTAGTATTTGCTAAAATATATATGGTAACTGCTTAACAACTCTTGAAACTGACTTCTAAAACATATATTACAGCTGCAGTTGTTTGCAACAATTGTTGCTTATGCTTCAACAATTGCTGTAACTATACATCAACTGCTGAAACATATGCAGCAACTGCTCTATCATATATGTTTTAGAAGTCAGTTTGCAGCAGTTGTTGTATATGTTTCAGCAGTTACTGTAATTTGTTGATGTTATTTTATATAAAAAAAATCATATTTTATTATATTTGTTGATATAATTTTATTTAATTTTATTTTACATGTAGTTTGTGTACCCGTGAATACTTCCTACTGAAAGTGAGAAACAAATGAATTTTTTGATTGGATTTGTACCCTTGGAAGTAGAAAAGCAAGATCCAAAGATTGAAAAGCTAGTGAAAGATTTGGACAGAGTGACGGCCATTAGAAGAGATTTCTCTGTAGTTGATGATGAATTCAATGCTTCAAAAGTTATTGATGATGTTCTGACAAATATTGCGGATGATGCAACGTTGAATGATGAAGATGGTATTGATAATGTTGATGCTGGTGTTGGTGAAACAGGAGGATCTTCTCCAATTGTGAATAGTGGCTTTGGTGATCTTGATGGTGATGGTGGAAGAGGAGGATCTTCTCCAGTAATTGGTGGTGTTGATGAAGGAGATATTCAAACTCCATTCACAATGGGTAGATCTTTTACTGTTGGTGTTGGTACCTCTAAGGTGCCTTTTTATTTTTGTGGATGTTTAAAGTGCACTGAGAAGATAAATTTGTTGATTTCAAAGATGGAGTCTTTAGAGCAAGCCGTCAATACCATGATATCTAAGAGGAGTATCATTCCATCATCAAGGGTTTCATCGCCATATACTCTTTTTCGACTACAACAAAGGAGAAGAGAAATTTTAAAAGCACTGGTAAGTGCCAAGAAAAAGACAGCGGAGACTACAAAGGAGCAACAACCGATAGATGTGGTGGAGAATGTTTGATTCGTGCCTTAGTTGAATAAAAAATAATATATTTTAATTATATTTTTTGATTAGTTTATTAAATGTTTGAATCTGTTGGATTTATTTAAATATTAGTTATTGAGTTGAATATTAGAATATGTTTAATATTATAATTTTGTGTTTATTATTTTTCAATTGTTAGATTCTGTTGTAGCAACTGTTGGATTATACTGAGAATTTCGTAGCAATTCTGAATATTTTTTAGCAATTACTGTAAAATGCCTCAGCAAGTTAGCTATTTGCTGATTTTTTTTAGCAATTGTTGTAAAATGCCTCAACAAGTTAGCTATTTGCTGAGACTCTTCTAGAAATTACTATAAAATGCCTCAGCAAGTTGGCTATTTGCTGAGACTCTCCTAAAAATGCTGTAAAATGCCTTAGCAAGTTAGCTATTTGTTAAATTTTTTAGCAATTGCTATAAAATACCTCAGTAAGTTAGCTATTTGTTGAGACTCTTCTAGCAATTACTATAAAATATCTCAGCAAGTTGGCTATTTGCTGAGACTCTCCAAGAAATTATTGTAAACTGCCTCAGCAAGTTAGCTACTTGCTGAATATGTTTTAGCAATTGCTGTAAAATGCCTCAGCAAGTTAGCTATTTCCTGAGACTCTCCTAGCAATTACTATAAAATGCCTCAGCAAATTAGCTATTTGCGGAGATTCTCCTAGCAATTACTATAAAATATCTCAGCAAGTTAGCTATTTGTTGAGACTCTCCTAGCAATTTTTGTAAAATGCCTCAAATTATTTTAGCAATTGCTGTAAAATGCCTTAGCAAGTTAGCTACTTGTTGAGACTTTCTTAACAATTGTACATATAAATCAATATTGATCGTGTAAATTGATTATTAGTTGAATGAATCAATCATATCTAATGATAAATGGGATGTTGTTAATTCAATTTGAGTCCAAAATTAGATTTAGCAGTGATCTTATACAATGAGATAGTAATTAGGCAAGTAATATGTAATAAATTGAGCAATTGTACATGTAAGTCGATATTGACCGAGTAAATTGATTATTAGTTGAATGAATCAATCATATCTAATGATAAATGGGGTGGTGTTAATTCAATTTGAGACTAAAAACTAAATTCAGTAGTGAACTTATATAATGAGATAGTAATTAAACAAGTAATATGTGATTAATTGAGCAATTACACATGTAAGTCGATATTGATTGAGTAAATTTGTTATTAATTGATTGAATCAATTATATTTATTAATGAATAGAGTGATGTTAATCCAATTTAAGACTAAAAGGTAGATTTAGTAGTGATCTTAATTGAATTTGTTGTAGCAAGTTAGCTAGTTGCTGAAAGTGTTCTAGCAATTGCTGTAAAATCTCTCAGCAAGTTAGCTACTTGCTGGGACTCTCTTAGCAATTGCTGAAACTACTCATAGCAAGTTAGTTAATTGTTGTGAATTGTCTAGCTGTTGCTGAATTTTTCTATACCAAGTTAGTTAGTTGTTATAGTAAATTAATCATTAGTTGAATGAATCAATCATATCTAATGATAAATGAGTGGTGTTAATTTAATTTGAGACTAAAAACTAGATTCAGTAGTGATCTTATACAATGAGATAGTAATTAGACAAGTAATATGTGATCAATTGAGCAATTGCACATGTAAGTCTATATTAATTGAGTAAATTGATTATTAGTTGATTGGATCAATCATATTTATTAATAAATAGAGTGGTGCTAGTATAATTTAAGACTAAAAATTAAATATAGTAGTGATCTTATACAATGAGATAGTACTTAGATAAATAAAATGCGATCAATTGAGTAATTACACATGTAAGTCGATATTGATTGAGTAAATTGATTATTAATTGATTGTATCAATCATACTTATTAATAAATAGAGTGATGCTAGTCCAATTTAAGACTAAAAGGTAGATTAAGTAGTGATAATTATTGAATTTATTGTAGCAAGTTAGCTAGTTGCTGAAAGTATTCTAGCAATTGTTGTAAAATCTCTCAGCAAGTTAGCATGTTGTTGGGACTCTCTTAGCAATTGCTAAAATTAGTCATAACAAGTTAGTTAATTGTTGTGAATTGTTTAGCAGTTGCTGAATTTTTCTATAGCAAGTTAGTTAGTTGCTATAGTAAATTGATTATTCAGGTTGGGACTCTCCTAGCAATTACTGTGATTTTTATAGCAATTGTTATAAACTGCTGCAATAAATTAGTACAACATACGATCACTTGAAATTTAATATGCAATTTCTTGATAGCAAAAGCATTCAATAAGAAAAGTACCCAAACAACAATAATAACGATAAGATCAAAATAAAAAAATGAAACAAGTTCACAAACAACAATTAGTAAAAATAAGTGTTCTTATGGAGCATTTCTCTCTGAGGATGTAGTTCTTTTGTGCCCAACCCTTTTGCATATGAAATATTTATTCTTTTTGCTTGGAAATGATTCTCCTATACTTTTTCGCTTTTTCTTTGCCTTTCTTTCCAACTTTCCTGGCTCAACATATGGAGGAGGTATTTTTTTCTCTAAAATTTTCATGGGAATTTTTCAAGATTCTTCAGATGAAACGGGTTTAATTTTCTCCATATATACAAAAATATATGTCTCTACCTTGTAATATGGAGAGAAATACTCATAAATGCGTCTCCCATAATCTTCACCATATTGAGAGCGGAGCGCCGCCATAGCAAGTGGACAAGGTATTTTATCAAAATCAAAGACTCTACAAGTACAAGATTTGCAATGTAAATCGACCATTGCAACTATATCATGACCGGAGACAACATATTTGTAGTTAGCAATTTGATGAACCAATAGATTATTCCCCAAATTAATATTTTTTGCAATGACATTTTCTATCGAAAGGACAAAGATAGTTGGTGTATTGAGAAACTGCATACGTCTTTGGTGAAATTTTTCTGCAAAATTCTTGTTTATTTCATCAAATAGCATTAATAGGAAATTCTCTTTCATCAGCAAACAATGCGTTAATCGACTCAGTAATGTTTGATGTCACAATATTAAACATGTAAAAATAAATAATTAATACTTTTAATAATGTGAAGATCTCCGAACCATATCAAAATTAAAAATTCAGCACTTGTTGCATCTGTTTTATCAGTTGCTGCAGCAGATGCAGCAAGTTACTGCAATAGGTGCAGCCGGTTGCTGCAACAGATGTAGCGGTTACTGTAACAGATGCAGCAACAGCTGCAAAGTACTGCACCTTAAATATGTCAAGCTCTACAAAATATGACAACAATAACAATAAGGTATACCTATTTCTCGGGAAGAATGCTCTGCTCCATCTATGAAATCCAACATGTTCAAGATATGCGGCGGCCCCTGAAATCATATCTCTAATTTTCTTGAAGTGATCATTGAACTCATCTTCGTTATACGCTTGTGCTGCTTTATAAAAGTGGTAGATAAATTTTCCATTTTGAAAGTTAGTTCGGATATTTTCCCTGAGGTGCCACATGCAACAATCATAATGAGCTGAAGGGTAGATAATTGAAATCATTTTTTTAATGCTTGGATGTCGATCAGAAATTATCCATAATTCAGAGGTATCATGTATAAAGCTGCTCATTTGCTCAAAAAAGTACCGATAGGAGGCATCACACTCAGAGTCTACTACACAAAATGCTACTGAAAAAATATGATTCTCTTCATCTTGTGCAACAGCATACAACAACACTCCACTATACTTTCCCTTTAAAAATATGTCATCGACAGCTATGACTTTTTTCATATGCCTAAAACCAAGAATCCAAGCTCATATTGTCACAAAGAAATATTTGAACTTACCATCTTCATCAAGCTCCAATGCTATCTTAGTTCCCGAATTTACTATGCTAAGCATATAACAATACACATCAAGCACTGCATATCCATGCTCATGTGTTCCCCTTATCAAAGACTTTGCAATCTCGCTTCCCTTCCAAATCTTTCAATAACTGATCTTGCAGTCTAATTCAACACGAATTAAAGTCTTAATACCTTTTGTAGATGGGCCTTTACCCTCGGAAAACTTATTTTTAAAGTATGCACCAATGACTTTGATGTGGCGTGTGGATTATGGCTCGTAAGATGTTCAGAACCACATGTGTGAAACTTTTCATACTTTCTGATATAAAACCTATCAGAACTTTTAAGCTTTACAGCTCTCAGCCACCACTTGCACTCAGGATACTCACATTTGACACAATACACAAAATGCGAGTTTATCGCCTTTTTAAATCTGAAATCTTTCTTCACGCAAGTAATTTTCAGTGCAATATCTAGATCTTGCTTATTCTTGAATGACATACCACTGTAAAAACTTGTTTCATCATCTTGGACATGATTCGACTATGTTGATTGTGTAGTTCCCGGTGTATTGCTTGCAACTTCAAGAGTAGGCGTTTGTTACCTCAACTTTCTTTATCTGGAATATGCATATTCACCAAGTCACATTCATTATTTAACATTTGTTGGTTTTGATATGTATTATAATTCTCTACCAACCTTTCAATCATGTATACCCTTAAAATGGGTTTACCTTCATCTTCCAAATAAGTACGTAAACTAACTTAATTTTTTATCTTAACAGGAGTCGCTCTCTGCTTTTCACCATAACTGTGCATGTAAGTGATGGCAATATCTTTCAACTCACAATTTAATTCGCAATTGGTAATGATTTTGTTCACAAAATCATCATACGCGATATCTCGATGCACAGTTATTGCTATCGTCTCGATCATTTCTTTACCCTTTCAACGCCAAATAAAATGATTGTTGGACTCAACCCATTGACCATGACAATCAACCCTCAATGTTATTTTGTCCTCCATTAATGATGTTGAAGGTACCTGAAGATATTATGATTTGAAATTAAAAAAATAGCCATGACGTGAGAAAAACTGTACTAAAATGCAACAACTTATGTATTTTATTCAACAACTGCTTCATCAATTGAAGTTACAAATGCAGCAGTTACTGTAGATTATTCAACAACTGCTGCATTTGTTTCATCAGTTGTTGCTGCAAGTACTGCAATAGATTCACCAATTACTAAAAACTGCTCAGCAAGTGTTGAAATAGATGTAGCAACTGCTGAAAAATATTCAACAGTTGCATCTGGTTCAGCAGTTGCTGCAATTGATGAAGCAGTTGCTGAAAAATATTTCAATTATTGTTGCATATTTTTCAGCAAGTGCTCTATCTATTTCAACACCTGCTGCAGTAGTTGCTGAACAGCTGCGACAGTTGCTGAAACTACAGAAATAGTTGAAACAACAGTACAAAATACGAAACGCAGATGAACAATACACACAAAAACTACATGAATTCACTTACCAAAATGATTAAAAATCACCTCTCAAGTAATTTTCAAAGCTACACGAATAAAATTTAGTCCAAAATTGAGAGAAATTATTTTTTTTCTCTATCATTGTTTTTCAAAAAATAAGCTCTCACTCCAAAAGCAACACCAACACCAACACCAATATGAGAGCAAGAAAACAGAGAAGAATAAGAAGAATAAGAATAAGAAGAAGAAGAAGAAGAAGAAGAAGAGGAAGAAGAAAACACAGGTGAGAGAGGAAGAAGAAGAAAAAAAATGCGAGTAAAAGAAGGGAAAGAAAATAGCGGTTGTTTTCCCTCCAAATTAGGGTTTTATTTTGTTGGATTAAAGTGTAGAAAAGAAGACTTGAGGACTTATTTGAAAATAATCAAATATCATTAAATCTTAACCATAGACTTGTCACCTACACTCAATTTTTAAGACTTGAGTCACTTTTTTTACATTTCAACACTTTTTGTCACCCTTAATTCAAAATTTCCACAGTGTAAGAGGCGTTTGAAGAATTACTACTTGTTATGAGGTTCATAAAAAACTCAATTAATTGTAAATAATACTCCCTCCGATCTTTTTTACTTGTCCACTATTTCAAAAATACATTTTCTATTTTTACTTGTCACTTTTAACATATCAAAAAAAAATATTTTTATTGTATTTTTTACCCTTAGCATTAATTACTTATTCTATAAATCATTTTCCAAGAGTAATACTAAATTTTAAATTTTAATTAATAGGGATAATGTGATAAAATAGTCATGTCAATCATTATAGACAAGGAAATTATATGGGTTAGAGTTCAAATAGGAATCAACTTTCCTTTAATGTATTAATTACCTTTTTGTAAATTACATTATTATTAAAAAAAGGTAAATAACTAATATCACTTAAGTAAATTATTACATTTACCCATAAAATTACTTCTTTTTTTCGAGAAACCCATAACCTCTACCACAACCTTTGCTCTTTGGGTGAGCACTTTGTGGTAACTTGCTCACTGTGTAATAACTCGAAAATCACAAAAGAGATGTAAATCGTATTAGCTAGGCAAAACCCATGCAATGAGCTTATGACTAAGTGATAGACGGAGGCTGGATTTGATAGTGTAAAAAAGTGATATACCAACGACGGTTCACAAAACTTAAACTCTAATATTACAAGTAAGTTAATTAATTACTCCCAAAAGAATTAAGAGTTATTGAAAAGTTGAGAGTACATCTCCATGAAAAAGTTGTCAACAATTTCAACATAAGGCGGGGAAGTGAGACGTGAGTAGTAATAAAGAACTTGTTCAATATCCAAAGCATGTTGCTCATCTTCGTAGTAATTCTCTAACATTTTCAATTCCTTTAGCTTTTGAGCCACCAAATAACTCCTTTCCTCTCTTGTCGAGTCTTGATCATATTTCTTCTTTCCTTCATACATAATAATAATCTCCGCGTCGTCCTTCCTCTTTAAATCATTCTTCTTTCCTTCGTTTTCCTTTACTGGTGGAGACATTATCATTATCTTCTTCTTCTTCTTCTTCTTCTTCTTCTTGTCAAGCTCTCTGTGGCGTTGGCAGCTGGCATTGGTATTGGCTCCGCGGCCAGCACAACATGGAGGGCTTTTGGGGATCTTTTGATATCCACCGGAGAATAAATATTTGACATTGTCTAGGGTTTTTTGGAAGAACTTTTTGGTAGTGGAAATGGAGGTTTTAAGAAACATTATTATTGGTACGATTAATTCTAGCTAGAATTTTTTGTCTGTGTTATTGAAAGCTCCTATTATTACTTTACATATAAAATAGTGTTGTTGTTACTTTTGCTTTACAAAAGTGAGGGGGTTGGTGTGTTACCATCAAGGAGCGATGGTGGTTGAAAACTTCAAATGTGTCGATTAGTGAACACAGCAACTGCTTAGTTTGCTCGCTTGTTTACGTCAATTTGATGTCTACTTCCAAATATACTACTTCCTTTGTTTAACAAAGAATAATCTACTTTCTTTTTATAGCCTGTTTGTTTGGCCAAACTTATTTTTCCTCAAGTGTTTATTTTAAAAAATAAATAAATATTTGGCCAAGTTTTTGAGAGAAAATAAGTGCTTCCAGAAAGTAACAGAAGCTAGGAGCTGTTTTTCAGAAGTTAAAAAAAGTTGTTTATTCCTAAAAATATTTTTTTTAAAAACACTTTTGAGAAAAATACATTTAAAAACACTTTTAAAAAGCTTGGTCAAACACTTTTTTAAACAGAAGGAGTACTAGAATATTCTTTCGTACTTATTTCTTATTTTTTTCCTTTTGCCTTTTTTTTTTCTTTTCCTTATTTCCATAAAATAGGCATGTTTTTTTGGGTCTGGAAGTAGGTCAAGAAAGAAAAATATTATGCATTTTTGTCCTCACATAAACAATAATGCTCAGTTAGGCCGTGATTATCGGGCAGATAATAATAATAATATTAAATGGGGAAGGTATCACGAAAAACTATTAAAAAGAATAGGAGAATAAATGTATTTTATCGAAAATAGAAGTAAAACGTTTTCAAAGAGTAAAAGGTGAAACAACAACGATTATAACTAGTGAAAGAAAAAGGACAAGGACACAAATAGTCAATCGGTCAAAATAAATCCCAGCAAATAGTTAAGGGTTTAAAAATCTCATTATGTAGTCAATTCGCGAACGCTGGAGTCGCTATACATATTCTATACAATAATGATACAATTTCTATACACATCCTATATACAATAATTATACAATTTCTATACACATTCTATACAAATACATATTATATACAATAAGTATACAGTTTCTATACATATCTTATACAGTTTCTATAGAAATCTTATACAGATGCATATCCTATACAACAATTATACATGGCCAGCGCATGAAATTTAAATAGCCGAGAGTCTATATAATGGTATTATTTTGATAAGGCCATTTTTGATGGAATTACTTTGGCAGAGTGGTCATGCCATGTCCTTTGCATTTTTTTTACCCACCATAAGAAATGTCTTACAAAAATAACCTTCCTTGTTTTTATGTATAGAACAACTATTTTTTTGCCCCTCTATACCTCAAATATTTTTAAACAACTCTCCATGCTCATTTGGCTCACAACTTTTATATTTTATTTCTTTTTCTCTTTTTTTTTTCTTTTTTTTCTTTTTTTCTCAACCTTTATTTTTCTTTTATTTTTTGTTTTATTCTTTCTTCTACGGTTTTTTTTTTCTCAATCTTTATTTTTTTGCCCTTTCTCCTCTCAATTCTATTTTTTTTTCCTTTTTTTTTTTTTTTTTTATTTTTCTCAACCTTTATTTTTTGTTTTGTCTTTTTTTCTTCGTTTTTTCCTTTTTTCTCTCAACTTCTATTTTTTATTTTTCTTTTCTCTTTTTTTAATCATTTTTCTCGACCTTTATTTTTTTTATGAGATGTTCTATAACTCTTGCTTTAGAGGCAAGACTTAGCTCAAGGACTTCCAAACAACAGATTACGCTCCATGAGCAAGACTTGACACTAGTATATTGTGTCTTGATTTATGAGATGTTTTATAACACTTGCCTCAGAGGTAAGACTTAGCCCAAAAACCTCTCAAAAAATACAAGTTACCCCCATTGGCAAGAGTTCACACTACTTCATTGTGTCTTCATTATGAGATACTCTATAACTCTTGCTTTAGAGTCAAGACTTAGCTCAAGGATTTTCAAACAACAAGTTATGCCCCACGAGCAAGACTTGACAATGATTATGAGACATTCTATAACTCTTGCCTTAGAGACTAAACTTAGCCCAAGGACTTTCAAACAACAAGTTACGCCCCATGGGTAAGAGTTGACACTACCACATTGTGCTTGATTTATGAGATGCTCTATAACGCTTGCCTAAGAGGCAAGACTTAACCCAAGGACTTTCAAATAACAAGTTACTCCCCATGGGCAAGAGTTGACACTACCACATTGTGTCTTGATTTATGCGATGCTCTATAACTCTTTCCTTAGAGGCAAGACTTAGCTCAAAGACTTTCAAACAATAAGTTACGCCTCATGGGCAAGAGTTGACACTAGCACATTGTGTCTTGATCATGAGATGCTCTATAACCTTTGCCTTAGAGGCAAGACTTAGCCCAAGGGCCTCCCAAAAAATAAGTTATGCCCCATGGGTAAGAGTTAACACTACTTCATTGTGTCTTAATTTATGAGATGCTCTATAACTCTTGCCTTAGAGGGAAGACTTAGCTCAAGAATTTCCAAACAACAATTTATGTCCCACGAGCAAGGCTTGACACTACCTCATTGTGTCTTGATTTATGAGATGTTCTATAACATTTGCCTTAGAGGCAAGACTTGTTCCAAAGGACTTCCAAACAATAAAGCACGCCCTTAAGTTTACTTCGATTTCAAAGAAAGAAGAATCTCTTTGCGGATTATCCAACTTTTTGTTCATTAGCAAAAAATAATAGAGGTTAAGAAACAAGAAAAAAGAGAAGAAAAACAGAAAAAAGGAAAAATAAAGATTAAAAAAAAAGAAAAAGAAAAAGTTGAGAAATAAATAAATAAATAAATAAAGGTTGAGAATAAAAAGAACAAAAAAGAAGTTGAGAGAAAAAGAAAAAAGAAAAAAAGAAAAATAAAGGTTGAGAAAAAAAGAAAACGAGAATTAAAAAACAATTGAGAAAAAAAAAAGGAAAAAAAAAAGGATAAAAGAAAAAGGGAAAATGAAAATTAAAAGTTGAGAGACAAATGAACATGGAGAGTTGTGGTGCAGAGGGGCAAAAATGTATTTTTTCTATACATAAAAAGGAAGGAAGGGTATTTTTTAAAGACTTTTCTTATAGGGAGCAAAAATTGAAGACCACTCACTTTTGGGGACACTCCACCATGTAATTTTCTGATGTCATTTTCCCCAAAAATATACTTTTCTCACTTTAAACTTGTTGTATTTTCATTAAAAACTGTTAGTTACAAATTTAATTCCTTTTCGTTAGTTTCTTTTCTAATAAAATGTATATTATGATAATTTTAAATTCGAAATAGATCGCTCAATGATAAATTAAACCAAATTGTTGGGTAAAATGAATAAAATATTAATGAACCCAAAGTACTTTTATTTCCGGACAAGAATGTAATGACCCTTCCGGTCATTTTCACGTTTAAGTTTTGAAGTCAAGCAAATCGACAAAAGATATCGTAAGACCTTTAACAAATTTTCTGAACTTTGGGTCAAATGTCTCAGGGATTTTCTCTCAATATATAAAGAGTTAGAAGTCCCCCGAAATACCAAATCGAAGGTCTACGAGTCTAGTTTCCAACGCACAAAACCTCACGTCCAACCGATCTCGGAGTAAAGAGTTATGACTGTTTTACCGCGGACTGTCTGGCAGAAAACGGGTTGCGAACCGGGTCGCGAACCGGGCCGGGTTAAATGCGATTTAAGCCTCGACTTCACGTTTTAAAATGCCATTTCAGTTCCGAAACAGTAATAAAACATAAGTGAGGATCCCGAGAGAATTCTTGAGTATCAAAATCGTGCGTTGGTATTACGAGCCTAAGCTTAGGAATTTTATTAGCATCGTGCGTGTATTTGAAAATATTTTATTTTAAAGTTGAATTTGGTAAATATTATATTATTATTACCTTTTCAAAATATTTTAAGGGTTTATGAAAAAATATCTTTGATACGATATAAGTGTATATGTATTTATTTTATAAGGTTTTTATACATTGTATTATTTTAACGGAGATAGTAAAATTAGTGTGTTGAAATTTATTATTATAATATAGTAGGTTTTGTTTGAAATAATTTTCTATGAATTATGGTATATTTAAAATATTATATTTATTTTACCACGAATTTATTCAATACCCGAATACGTACGTAGCGGGGACCCACCTATCATTAATTGGATAAGGGGAGATGTGGTGTTGACACACACCCTCCACGTGGAAATCAACTAAGGTGGTAGGCTGCCTAACAAATTTCTATATTAAGAAACCTATTCACTTAATCATTTGAAACCAATTTCAAATGTAAAATTGCTGCCTAACATACTTATTTCTTTAGCACATAATCTTCACTGATTATGATTGTGCAAATAGTTCACTGTGCACAAATAAAGCTTTCTGAGGGAATATTATATTGACGCAATATTCGGTCATCGAAGGAAAAATCAATTATCTACGTCAAGTTGTTCCATCCCAAATTCGATTCCGATTCCGAGTTAGTTTTGGATTTTCTCGGAGTGGTTCGAGCTTGGACATCGTTGTTCTAGCAGCTTGTCGTCGAACGACAGGTAGGTTACGGTTTATTTTCCCTAGACTCCGTATATATAAAATAAAATTGTATTAATGGGCATCCTTGGGTTGGTTTATTAGGTTGGCACCACAGACCTCGACCACTTTATCCATGTCCGCCTACTTTTGTTCCTCCGTTGTTTATAGTAATTGCCATTATATTTTATTTACCCTTGTGGTCCTGTGAGGCCTTATTGACTCTGGAACATAGAAGGTGGGATTTTGGGAATGTCCGCGAGTCCCGGGCATAGAATTATCCTTCTAGGCTGGTTATGCTTGCTGAGTAGCTGTGGGCCTGTGCAGGGTCGATAGGTTGATTGTGAGCTGCGGGGCAGCTATTGTGTGTGATCATACCATTTCCATGCATATAAAAAGGTTTTATCCATGTTTTACTGTGGTTTTGGCTTCGGGCCTACTGGCACTGTTTTCTAAACCTTGCATGGCCCGGGGGGCCCGTTTTTTATGGAAATGATTTGGAAATGGTTGATTTCACTTGTGGAGATTTTTGGGCAAGAAAGTAAAATTATGTTTAAAATCATCAGTTTTACGATTATCGCTAGACTCGGCAGGGCCGAAGTGCTAGTTGAGTTTTCTTGCTACTTGAGATGATTTTTAGCCTCGGTCGGACCGAGCACCTGAGATGACTTTTTACTGTTTAGACCCGGCTACGCCCGGGCACCCTTGGAGGGGTTTTTGAGATATTTTCCTACTATTTTTAGTCCTGGACAGGGTCTGGGCATGCATATTCGAGACTGGGTCTCTATCTTGATATCGAGACTGGGTCTCTATCTTGATACATGTTCTGATACTGAGATTTAGTATGGGGTCTGGGACCTCCATGGACCTTGCTATCCGGGCCAGGGGCTACGGGCTGCGTGTGCCGGAGGAGAGGTATACGGTGGAGTAGAGGTATACGGGCAGAGTCCTTCCATGGAACCTACCTGCTGGGCCGGATCGGCGCCGGAGGAGGTACATACAGAGATACTATGGCACTTGAGATCTTCATGCATCATATCATTCATGGTTCGAGGTTCCACCCTTGTTTGCTGTTTGCTGATTGTACGCTCCGGTAGTATGGGATGCCGGAGGGTTTGTTTTCACTTGTTTGTGTTCCTCGGTTGTATGGGCGGCCGGGGGACTGTAGGTAGACTTTTGCTATTTACTTACAGAATTGTTCTCTATTATAGATAAGTATGAGATTGGTATGATTAGTTGAGTTTGATTCATGTCTCTGAGCATGCCTATTATTACTCTTTCTCTCTTCTTCCTACTCTTGAGGTTACCGGTATACCGTCCATTTCGTAAACTTATTTTGTATACACTGTTGTTGCAAGGACCCCAGGTGCGTTGTTCCTTACTTTCACCTGTGCCTATGGTGTGTATATTCTGCTTACTAGCCTCACATGTGGTTCTGTTGTTTCCCTCTGGGCTAGTTCCTGTGTACCTTTCGTTGATTTCTGTGACTGCTTGCTTCTATTCTGTCTATTACTGCGCTTTTATCTTATATGTGCCCAGTCGGCCTATGATACCTACTGGGTACCTTATGCTTCGCATTTGGTGCTCACCCCTACCCCCTGCATCTTTGGGTGCAGATCCTAGCGTGGGCCATCGCCGTTAGATCATTGCGATTCGTGCTTGGAGATCTATTGGGGACTACTTCAGGCTGAGGGTGAGCTCTTGGCGATCGGAGCTTAGCTTTAGTTTATCTTTTGCTTCATGTACTCTATTACCATTCAGAGACATCTGTATATATAGTTTTGGTCTATTTGCACTCCATGTATGTAGTTTGGCTCTGTACTATGATACCAGGTCTTGGGGTTTGGTTTAGTTTCCGCATATGTATATATTTATATCCCTGTTATCCATTTTATTCGTCTTGTTCCCTTGTTTGCTAGGTAGTAGCCCATTACTAACCGTTCTGGGCTACGGGGATTGGTTCACCTACCGGGGGGTGTAGGTGCCATCATGACCGAGAAATTGGGTCGTGACAAAGAAATACCTTTTTTATCCCAAAAATAATTTTAACTTTTAACATGTACAAATAATTTTAACTTTAAAATTCTCATTTCATCCTTTGTGAGATAATTTATTGTCCATAAATATATGTGATATGTTTTAAATCAAAAGTTTTAATTGTTTTTCTTTCTTAAACAATTTAAGAAAAACATATCACATATCTTGTAAAAAAAAAAAGATGCCACATAAATTGAGGTGTAGAGAGTACCAAAAATTATGATGTTCATGATGTTGTAGTTTTATACTCCCTCCATTCTTAAATAAGTGATTATTTTATCTTTTCATTTTGTTTCTGAATAAGTGATCATTTAGGCTTTGGAGAAGTTTAACAAAAATATAAGCAAGGAGAAAACGAATTAAGAGGGTTTAACCAAAGAAAAACTGAGAAGACGAACGACAAAGATAAGGAGATTAATTGAAGTTGAAGCCAGATATGTGTCCATGCAATACCCTCTTGAAGATAAAAATACCCTCAACTTTGAATTAAAGGACAAGAAGCATATATTACCTTACTTATAAAAGACAATAAGCACGCAGCAGGTCGACATGTCTGCTTGTCCTGCCAGCTTGTGTTACCTGCTTGGATATTTCTTTTTATATTTTCTCCGTTTTAATTTATTTATCTTATTTTTATTTTTAATCTATTATATATTTAAAAATTACGTAAAAAATAATATAATTTATAATAATTAATAAGTTAAATATTTAAAAGATATAAAAAATTGATTGACTTTTGAAATTTTATTACTGTCACATTAATTGGGACAAAAGAAAAAGTACTATAAGTAATAATTAACAATTTAAAATATTTAAAGGGTGTATAAGAAAATTTAGTTGACTTTCAAAATTGTATCAATGACACATAAATTGGTACCAAGTGAGTAACATATATTATTTGAAAATTACATAAAAAGTATTATAAATCTCAATAGTTAACAACTTAAAATACGTAAAAACTATGTAAAAAATTTGATTGACTATCTAAATTATAAAGGGCAACAAGGAGGCACGAGGTCGACATGCCTACTTGCATATTTTCTTTTATATGTTCTCCGTTTTAATTTGTTTATCTTACTTTTCTTTTTAAAATCTATTATATATTGTCGCGCCCCATTTTTTCTCGCGAAAAGCGGGATTCGACGTGACAACTCTCTTTTAGGAAAAAGAGTGAAGAGTCGCCACCTAACGAATTTAAGGCGCGTTAGGGCACCATCTAATTGATTATAATTAAATTAAATTTTAAGTCTACGCAACCAGAGAATCGGGTAAGGGTTCAAGTTACCTCGAAAGGAAGGTATTAAGCACCTTTCGAGGTCCACAAATGTGGGTCCCTGCCGGATTCATTATTTATGTGGGGAGTATATGCTAAACAAAGGTCGGTTAATAAATTCAAGTAAAAAATCTTATTTTTAAAAGAAACAGATAAGTTAGGCTCTAATTAAATTATTAATAAATCTAAGTGAGAAAGAAATAGGCGTGAATCACAATTAAAATACATGAACAAGTAAATAAGAAGAGATAAGCGAGAGAATAAAATTTACACAAATGATATAAAGAAGATAACTTAATTACTAAGTAACTTAGTTAACTACCCCAAACAAATGGAAAGAAACAAACCTAGGTAAATTTTAACCTATTCGGATCAGCGCCCGGCTTATTATCGGAGACAATTCCAAAGACATTGTCGTATTCTGCTCGGGTCGATTTCCATCATATCCGTCTATCTACCCGCCTAAGTTGGTTATTAAGATTATTATTAAACCTAAGTGCTTACTAAAGAAAATGAGAAAGTCTAACGTGCCTTAATATGCCTACCCATCCCACTTAGCGTCCAAGAGGCATTGGACTTACTATTTTAGATATGGGTCTACACAAATAAAATCCTAAGGTTATTAATAAGACATGGGTTAACGTCATACAAAAGACATACAAGGACTTTTAAGCAAGTAGCACATAAGGTCTCATATAAGCCTCCAAATTAATTAAAAGGATACCTAAGTGATTAACATGCTTAAAAAATTATCACTTTCACTAAACCTATGAACATGATTTCTAATAATACAGATATCCAGAAAATTTATTATTTGAGACATATGAACAGAATCTCTAATTATTTAACATGCTGAAAATAAATCTAACCTTACAAACATGATAATTGGTTATTTAACATACTGAAACTATTTTAAAGCTATAGACATGATGACTAATTAAATTATATGTTGAAGCTAGAGTAAACTTGTAGGCAAGGTTTCTAATTTAACATGTTAAATCCTACATGCATGATTTCTAATCTGATATGCGAAAACTGCTGTAGCATGTTGAAATTGATAGCCAAATGATTTAAAATGCTAAAACAGGTTTTAACTTATAGGCATGATTTCTAAACTAATTAATTTGCTGTAACAGGTTTAAACCCTATAGGCATGGTTTCTAATTTAATATGCAGAAACTGAATCAATACTATAAGCATGTTGACTAATTAAATAGGCTAAAGCAGGTTTAAGCCTATAACCGTGATATTAGTTATCTTATATGCTAAAAACTAATTTAATTCTATAAGCAGGATTTCTAATTTACAGCTGAAACAGATATTGATCATATAAGCATGGTTCCTAATTTAATACAAAGAAAAACTGAAACTGATTTAAATACTATATGCATGATAGCTAATTGTCATATTAATTAATAGGCAGAAATCACAAATAACTATAAGAAGAATTGGAAGTTATATGAGCATGCAAAATTGTAAACTATTTTTTTTAATATGCAAGGCTACTGCGAGCATGCTGAAAATTACAAATATGCTAGAGATTAAATAAATACTTATAGTCATGCTTTCTATGTTTTCAATTAGATAAAAACAGGTAGCACGTAGTTTGCCCCTCCCCATAGCAGTCCCCCTAAATTCATTTATTACATCGTCGGAGTTTATACAATAATTATTACAGACCCAGAGGAATGAATATAAAAAGCATAATAAACTCTAAAGGTCTATAGAGATCTCCCAATCCAAGTCAACTCTTCACTGTCCGACCAAACTGTCAGCAAGTAACCTGTCAAACACATGAATATAGGATTCAGAGGATCCTAGTACGACCCATAAAGTCACCCTCGACATGTCAGAGTTCCTGAGAATCTCGCAGATTCTAGGCAGTGGTTATGTCAAGGGATGGGGTATCTTAGGACCTCCGTTTCTCTCCAAATACCACAAAAACAAGATAAAATAAACTGCGAACATGCGAACAGGGAATATCTAGCTTTTTATAAATAACACTAGTTCATGACAAAGCACAAAAGGAAAAAAAAAAAAACAGATCAAGCAAGCAAGAGGCAGAATTTAGGCATAAATTCTATAGGCAGGTTATATGTCGACTCATGAGTTTATACACATATAACAAGGGATTTCACAAATAAATATAGATAAACTAGAGAGTGTATCCTAAACTACAAGGAAACATACATATTAATTGTAATTTACTTCGATAGGAACTAACCAGTTAGCCGCAAACAACAAGAAAAATATTCGAATTCCAACACTTAGCAATCAGTAATTGTCAGCCAATAAAAGAAGTTTTAAATTATGAGAGTAGTAGATGTGTAAAGTCTGAGCAAAAAGGTAATGAAGAGGGACTGTTTTTATAGTGACTAGAGCACCCAGAAGTTAAGGAGAAAATCAATCTCAACAATCCCTTCTTTAAAACAGATTTCCCAAATTAATGAAATCAAAAAATCAATTAGCGCCTAAATGAATCAAAGTTTTACCAAAAATACTTAAAACCGTCACAATTAGTTAAAGAGATAAATGAGGAAATATAAATGTGGAAAAGAATTATCTTTAATTATGAAAATTAAATCAATTAGGCACATTAATTATGAAAATTAAATCAATTAGGCACTTAGTTACCATAAAGAAGAGTAGATAAAATTATACAAAAATAAAGAACAACCAAACAAATGAAATATTTATCCTAATTAACACACATAATCAGTCGAAATATAAAAGGAGTTTGACTTTACCATAACCAAATAAATAACTAAGTCGTCAATATCCAAATAAATCGAACCAGTTATGGAATAAACCTGTCAATATTTTATCATATTTATCTAAGTGTTAAGGTGTTATAATATGCATAAGGAGAAAGAATCAATCAAGAACAATCAAGTATCAAAACCAATCCAATTCAAATAAGGAAATGGGATCAGTTAAGGGGGGTAATTCCTTAAACAAATAAGCCAAATCAATCACAACCCCATTATGCCAAAATTATCACCATAACTCAATCAAAAATTTAACTAACATAGGCAGGGATTAAAACTGTTACTAATTACCTAAGGTAGATAAAGGGAAAAAGTTCATATCACCAAAGATTTCTCAAATTCAAAGTGATTAAATCCAATCAATTTAGCATAAAAATAAATCAAGGTTTACAACAGTGTTGTTCCAAAATCACCATAAATATCATATGAAGTTGTCATGAGTTGACCTGAGCAAAGAAAAGAGACAAGTAGGCAAGATCATCATGTGGTTTTGAATTAATTTCAGCTATAGCAAAGGAAAAAAAATAAACATTCCTTGAGGAAATACATGATTCCCAGACTGTTCAAATCAAGAATTAATCAACAAGTACGTGAATAAGCCTGCATATCCCAAACACAATGTTTGACATTCAGATCGAGCATGATGTATATTAGAACTAACATGCTTGTACATCAACTTTACCAACAGAACAAACACCTAATCAGATTTTCCGAATTAGGCTAGAAGTAAATTCATGAAAACTTGAGGGTTTTCACACATGATAGTCTACAATTGATAATCAACACAAAATCACAGATACAAGTTCACAGTCACACTCTATATCTAAAATCTGATAACAAGAAGAAAAGAGAATGAAATTGAAAATGACCAAACCCGAAGTGGATTCATGATAATCCCTCGTGAGTTAAACCTTAAAGCCTTTACCAGAAATTAAGGTGAGAGTACTGATTTTGCTAGCTTGTCGATCCCTTCATCAACCTCCTCCGATATTCGCCGGAGAAGACATAGCCTTCGGGGTTTTGGGGATTTTGACGGGGAGACAGAGAGAAGACAGATGGGGTCTGTTTGGTGGTGGTGTTGGCTGATTTCGGTGGTGGTTCATCGGAGTTTTGCCGACGGTGGGGGTTGGTCAGAGAAACAAGGTGGCGACAGCGGGCCGCTGCTCATCGATGGGGGGAGACGAGACTAGGGGTTGTGATTTTTCTGGTGGTATGGAGTAGAGAGGTGAGGATATAGTTGAGGGGTGAGGCGGCTGGACCGCCGCGGCTAGCGGAGGTGGAGAAACAGAGGGAGGTAGCGGGCGGTGTTGGTGGCGGCGCTGAGGCAACTGAGTTCCGCCATTGTTGGGGTTTTGGTTGGAGATGGTGGTGACGGATGTGATAGAGAGAGGGTGGTTGATGGTTCATCGGGGTTTAGCCAACGGTGGGGGTTGGTCGGAGAAATGAGGGAGAAAAGAGTATGGGAGGTGGTGGTGCCGGCGTTGTCAGCGGCGGCGGTTGAAAGAGATGAGGCATGAGAGAGTTGAGGGAGATGAAGGTGAGGCGGTGGCTGGGTTGAAGGGAAAAATGATTAGGGTTTGGGGTAGGGTGAATTAATAAAAGGAAAGGATGGGGGATTGAACTCGACCGTTGATCATGTTTGATCAACGGTTGAGATTGGATTTGACGTGGGTCAGATTAACGGGTCAGACGGGTCAACCAGTTTGAGTCAATTGAAATTGGAAATTGGACTTTAAAATTGGGCCAAATTGGCCCAATTTAGGCTAGATTTGAAATAATTTGGGTAGAAAGAGGCTAGAATTTAAAATATTTGAGAAAGACATGTAATTGGGCTATTATTTGATTAGTAAAACTATATATAATTTGATAAACAAAAATAATGATTAACGATAATTAGCAAGCGAAGAAATTTATTTAAAATTAATTATGTAAATATATTGTACGTAAAATTAATGACATGTAATATTATACGAGATTTATGATAAAATAGTAATAATTAAGAAATAAATTATATATTTATAAATTGCATACGAATTTAAAAAGTGTCAAGACGTCGATAAAACACGTGATTTACTTAGCATATAAGAGCAAAACGCAAGAAAAATTAAGCTTTTAATAATAATAGCTAGTAAAATAACGGCCCGTGAGAGGTATACGGAGGTCAAAATTGGGTGTCAACATATATTTGAATATTACGTAAAAAGTACTACAAAGCACAATATAACAACTTATAATATTTAAAAGACATAAAAAATTTAGTCGACTCTCAAAATTTTATCTGTGCCACATAAATTGTGACAGAAGAAAAAAATTATAAATCACAATAATTAACAACTTAAAATATTTTTTTAAATGGCAACAAGCAGGCACGAGGTCAATATGCCTGTTTGTACTGCCTGCTTGCATATTTTCTTTTATATTTTCTCCATTTTAATTTGTTTTAGCACAAATCACAATATAACAACTTAAAATATTTAAAAGACATAAAAAATTTAGTCGACTCTCGAAATTTTATCAGTGCCACATAAATTGAGACAGAAGAAAAAAGCACTATAAATCACAATAATTAAAAATTTAAAATTACCTTACTTATAAAGGAGGATAAGCAGGCAGCTGGTTGACGTACCTGCTTGTGCTGCCTGCTTAGATATTTCCTTTTATAATTTCTCCGTTTTAATTTATTTATTTTATTTTTTAAAATCTGTTATATATTTAAAAATTACATAAAAATTAGTATAAATCACAATAATTAACAACTTAAAATATTTAAAAGACATGAAAATTTTTGCGTGCTTGGATATTTCCTTATACTTTCTCATTTTAATTTGTTTATCTTAGTTTTCTTTTTAATCTGTTATATATTTGAAAATTGCGTAAAAGGTACTATAAATCACAATAATAGCAACTTAAAATATTTCAAAAACATAAAAAAATTAAACGACTTTCAAAATTTTATTAATGCCACATAAATTGGGACAGAAAAAAAAGTACTATAAATCGCAAACAATTAAGAACTTAAGATATTTAAAAGATGTATAGAAAATTTAGTTGACTCTCAAAATTGTATCGATGCCACATAAATTGACACAGACGGAGTAACATATATTATTTAAAAATTACGTAAATAATATTATAAATGATAATAGTTAACAACTAGAAATATCTAAAAACCATATAAAATTTTTGATTGACTATCTAAATTCTATCTGTATCACATAAATTAACACAAAAAGTGTAACAAGTATTGGGTCCGTGCTGAGCACGGGCTTCGATATCTAGTATATATATATATATAAGAGATTGGCAGGTCAATCTCAAGCAGGCAGTTTTTAGATAACGTGTCTGCTTGAGTTGTCTGCTTGTAGGACCCGCTTAAATTTTTTTAATATTTTCTCTGTTTCAATTTATTTTGTATTACTTTTCATTTTAATATATTATATATTTGATCAAAATATTCTGTTAATATTTGATAATTACGTAAAAGATATTATAAATCACAATATAAATTTTTTGTTGATTCTCAAAATTCTATTAGTGCCACATAAAGAGATAAAAATGACATAAAAAGTATTATAAATTACAATAATTATAAAAAAAGCGTATAATAAATTTAGTGATTTTTTTTTATCTATGTAACATATATTAGGCCCGTGCTAACACGAAATTTTATGTATATTCTTATATGAATTTCATTGATCTAAAGAAAATAATGTATGTGTATCTAAAAAATTAATTGATCTAAATAAAATAATAATGTATACATATCTAAATTAGGCATATCTTACAATTTGTTAGTATTAACATTGAGCCCGTGCGTAGCACAAAATTTTGTAGCTAGTATATATATATATATATATATATATATATATATATATATATATATATATATATATATATATATATATATATATATATGTATGTATAAAGGAGCCCGTGCTAGCACAGACCCAATATATATTATTTTTTTGTCTCAATTTATGTAACACAGATATAATTTAGACAGCCAATCAATTTTTTTTTTATGGTTTTTTGATATTTTAAGTTGTTAACTATTGTGATTTATAATATTTTTTACGTAATTTCAAATAATATATGTTACTTCCTCCGTCCTAGTTTATGTGGCATTAATACAATTTCGAGAGTCAACTAATTTTTTTATATATCTTGTAAATATTTTTAAGTTGTTAATTATTGTGATTTATAGTATTTTTTTCTTCTGTCTTCGAGAGCCAACTAAATTTCTTATGTCTTAAATATTTTAAGTTGTTAACTATTGTAATTTATAATATACTTTTTTATGCAATTTTAAAATATATAACAAATTAAAAATAAAAGTAAGATAAACAAATTAAAATGGAAAAAGTATAAAAGAAAGTATCCAAGCAGTCAGCACAAGCAGGTACGTTGATCAGCTGCCTGTTTATTCCCTTTTATAAGTAAGGGAAAAAAATATAGATATATATATATATACTCCCTCCGTCCTATTTTATGTGACCTATTTTGACTTGGCATAGACTTTAAGAAAGAAAGGAAGACTTTTGAAACTTGTGGTCTAAAATAAGTCTTAGATGTTTGTGTGGCTATAAATCATTTCATTAAGGGTAAAATGAGCATTTTAAAGTTAAATTATTACTAAATATAGAAATGTATCATTCATTTTGAGACTGACTAAAAAGGAAAACGAGTCATATAAAGTGGGACAGAAGGGAGTAATATTTTATAAAAAAAATATATAAATAGAGAAAAATATGAAAGGGTGTATAATTTCTTATAAAAATAAAAATGGAGAGGATTTAGTAGGGGTTTTAGGGAACAGCCATTAGGCAGCAAGAAATGGAAGCAATAGCTGTGGGATTAACATGTACTGTTTTCCCTCATTCTTTTCCTTCAACTTCATATCTCTCAACAACTTCAACTTTTACTACTTCAATCAAATATCCATCCACCACAGGTCAGCATCAACCACCTCTATGTTAATCTCTTACTAATTTTGAGCTTAAATGATTGGAAGAATCTGAAAGTTACAATTTTTAGCAGTGCATAGAAGCAAGGGGATTGATGAGCAGGACCTTTATGGACTTCCAAAGGAATATTATGATGATGTATGTTTTCTTTTTTTGTCTGTTATTGTTTCTGGGTCTGTTTTTTTTTTCTGCTTTGCCTTGATGTTTCAGCATTTTTCCCCTCTGACACCAATGAATTTCATAATTTTGATTTATTTATTTATTTTCAAAATTGGGGGTAGGGAAAGGGGATTACTAGGTGGGTATCGAACCTGACAAGGTGAAAGTTTAGGTAGGTAACTTACTGAGCTATTAAGATTTCCCTGTAATAATTTTGATTTTTTTTCAAAATTGGGGTAAGGGAAGGGGAGTACAAAGGTGGGGTATTGAACCTGATAAGATGAAAGTTCAGGTAGCCAACCTACTGAGCTACTAAGATTTCCCTATAATAATTTTAATTTTATTTTTTCAAAATTGGGGGTAGGGGAAGGGGATTACAAGGTGGGTATCGAACTTGACAAGTTGAAAGTTCAGGTAGCCAACCTACTGGGCTACTAAGATTTCCCTATAATAATTTTGATTAGATTACCAGTTTCTAGTTTGATTCTTGCAATAAGGTAGAGATAAAGATAATACCCCATACGCCTGAGAAAAAATGAGAGGGTTAACGAGGGTCAAAAGCTTCTAATTTTAGTGCGAATTCCTTCATGATTTCTCAAGGTTTTTGAAGTATAATTTATTGTAAATTCACAAATTTAGAATTTTACAAAAGGCTTAATAAGAACGAAGAAGCTGTCTACCCCAAAATATTTCTAATTTATGCGAATACTCTTTCCTTTTTGGTCACTCCCGACCTTTCTATACTTGGTAACAATTTAGGTTTAAACTTCCTATATTGTCCACAAACTTCTAGGACTTATTCTAGACCAGTGGCGGAGGCAGGATTTTCACTAAGGGGGTTCAAAATATAAAAAGATAAACACATAAAAATTGTAGGATGATAAATGGAGCAAGGTGGTGAAGGGCAAGACTAACCTTAATCCGCTGAATTTTAACTCACCTTGTCATGCCCCGTTTGACATTTCTTCTGACATTTGTCCTGCTCCATCAAGCCCATCTTTAAAAAAATTGTACTTATTTTGTTTCATTTTACAGTGTTCTACGTTATTTTTCTAATTCTTACCTTGATATAGTCTTGTTACAAAATACAAAAGCACCTTTAGTTCCATGAATTGCCAAAAATTAGGCTGTGAAAAGTAGTTGTAGGGATACAAGCTGTTTTGGTAAAGAACAAAATATGATTCTTTTTACCATTTATTTAGCACTTATAGCGATGTATGCCACTTTGAAAATCTCCAGAGAAAGAAAGACTTGCTTGGTTAGTTAAACAACTTAATACACACTTTACATTGAAATGTAGTTATCTCGTGTCACTAATATAGAGCTAAAAAGGTAGTGAGTGAGAATCGATCCGGCCACCTCGGAGACAATCTGAACCCCTTTGACCACTGAGCAAGCTTCTCAGTTGTGTTTTGACCTCACATATATAGTGTAATTTTTTCGGTTAACGGGGTTCGGATGAACCCCTTTGTCCCACCTAACTCCGCCCCTGCTCTGGACCACAAGTTTCAAAAGTTTTCGATTCATTCTTAAGCTATGCCCTGTCAAACACCTTCACATAAATTGAGGGAGTAATACTGTAATATAAATTATTATAGAGGGAGCAAATTTATAAGCAAAAAGAAAGGTTAATCTTGTTAGCATGCTTTTCAGTTGGTGCTAAGCTTTCTCTTATTAGGAATGGCAAGCTCAACAAAGAGAAAAGACTAAGGAATTGCATAGACTACGTCAACTAGAGGATGAGGAAGAGGAGGAAAAGATAGGCGAGTATCGTGAAATTGGATTGCGCTTGAAAGATTATCCAGAAGAAGAGCTTGTAAAGGCCAAGAAATTGATTGCTAGCTTCATTAGATCAGCTGAAGAAGTGGAAGAGGTGAACAACTTTTATTGCTAATGTGTATTCTTATTTATTTCTGGTTGGATATAGATAATATACTCAAGGTGTATGAGGCTTTCGATGTGATGCAACTGTATTTGTTTTCTAGAAGAATAGAATTACAGCCTTTATGAGAACATTAATATTATACCTTGTTAAGTATTCGACTTACATACCCAACCAAGGAGAATATGAACAATGTCAAAGTTGTTATGGAGCTGGTGTTAATACAAACAAGAAAATCACTAATTGCTTTGTCCTTTTCTTTTTTTTTTTTTTTTTTGAAAAGAAGAAATTATTCTCTCTTTGGCCACACCGATGTCTTAGTAAGAAATTTGGTAGCAAAAAGGGTATCTTTTAGCTTTTTCTACCCCTTGTTACCTCATCGTCCCCTTCAAGAGAGTTAGAAGCAGAAATCCTCATTTCTCAAGGATATAGTTTTTTTGTCAATTGCTAATTTAAAGATGTACAATTGATTTATTGATTTATTGATTTATGTGGCCTTAAGAAAATTAATCCAAGAGTTTAATTTTGGAGCTATAATTTTCTTTCTTTTCTCCTTCTGTAGGTTGCAGAAATGAACCCCAGCAACCCATCTTTCTCTTGAGGGACTTCTTTCCTGAGTTATGATTATCTGTAGTGTTGTTAATTTAGCCTTTAGAACTCTTCTTGCTTGTGAAATCTATCTATCTATTATACACAAAGTTTAGCTACTTGTATGTGACATAGAATACATGAGCATCTTATTATTAATTCTTTTGCTTATGACATCCATCTATCTATCTATCTATCTATTCCAATTTCTTTTTGATGACTGAGAATTACTTAGGCTCGGAACTCAGTGATAATGGGCCCGCCGCTCTACCTTTCTCCACTTAAATACCAAACTTTTGTCTATGACAGAGTTCAAACTTGTGACATGCGCCTAAACAACACATCACATGTTTTGCTCTTACAACTAGACCAAAGCCCTAGGGATTATTTTTCCTCAAAATTCCAATTTTGTAATAGCTTTCTTATTGGACATTGTTTCTTATATGGATCTTGTTTGATACTTATGTGCAGAAAATTGAGGAAGCTGCAGAAAAAGGTGAACTCGATGAACTTGTTCTATTGATCATATGGAATCGGCTTGATCTTGCTCGGCGTGATGTAAGCATTTTACGGCTTATCTTACCTTTCTATGACTAACTCAACGACCCTTTTCTATTTCCTTTGCTTTTGCCTGTTTGTGCGACAGATTCGCCTTTTGGTTGTCAGTTAATTGTCACATTCACCTTAGCATGTTGTTAGTTCATGAGCTCAGATGTTTTGGTTTCAATTACTAAATGGGAATGGAATCCCAGAAAGAGGCTGGCCCAACTTAAATGAGATATGATAGCTTCTTTATGATCTAACATCCTTGCCAATACATTATCTTCATTTTGCTACGGCGTCTGCTTCAAAATTTAGCACACCTACGCAGTAGCAAATTTGGAACTGAATCTAAACAAGGTTTTCCCCAAATAAAATGGCTCTGTTCAAGTGAGAAAATTTAGAGGAAAGCTATAACAATTAAATGATGAAGTGCAACATGCATGATATTTCACGCGATATTACCATTAGGTTTTGTTCATCATTTCGTTGACAATACTGTCAATTACTGTGGATTCCATCTTCTTGTGTTTAAAGTCCATATGCAGTGTGCGATCTTTGATTAGTATGGTAATGTTGCATAGGCAGTGCGGAAATGGGAATCAGTCTTTTGCATATTTTGGTGTAATAGAAGAATATGCAGCCTCTAAGTTCTGTGCTTGTATAAAATTATCCTCTTGAAGTCCATATGTGGTAGCTCAGTGAGCCCCCACCACCAACTCTTTAGGAAATGGACCAAATGAAAAATCTAATGCGTGTAAGATATATTTGTTGTGCTTTACAGGATGAGAAGGATGCAGTTCGAAGTCTTGATCTCTTGTACAGGCGAGTTGAGGTATATGAAAACTGGGCTTCAGTAGGAGCGCTCCTGACCAAAAACTCATATTTGCTTAGTATCAATTAATGAAACGTTGATTATTTCACCCTGTATTTTCATTTAACTCAATTATACTTTGTAGTTTTAACCTTGATAATGTCCAATTGAATTTCCTTTCTACTCATGTTTGTTGTATCCCTCTGCCCGGCAAAAGTAGCTTTTGTGTGGCTAACTATCACCTTGATAAAGTGCCGTCATCTCAAGTATCCAGCTTTGATTGGTAGGCTTTTACTCATGTCTTTTCCTGACTGGGTCATGCACTTATGTTTTATCTCTCATTGTGCAACCTGCATGTTGATAGATAGATAAGCTGTGCAAGTCCCCCCCCCCCCCTCCCCCCAAGGAAAAACTCTGTCTGTCTTTATTGTTTTTTCTTTTGTCTTAAACCTTTATCCTTGCATTTAGACAGAGATTTTGAAGCGGGAAGCAACTCCTGCCATGACACTGCTGAATGATCTTCTGAATATGCATGATGGTGGACTAGACAATGAAGGATGGCTCAAGGCATGTAAAAAACGTATGGTTGATACATTTCCTCGAGAGGACCCATTTAGTATTCTTGTACCTGCAGGTTTCGACATTGACACGGTATATTTATACTCTTTCAAATTGCTTTCTGATTTGATATAAACTGTTTATCTTCCTAGTATTAATCTGTGAGATCCATAACCTGATTTTACTTGTGTGATATTTACATTCACTTTTCTATATGTGGTATGTGCGTGTTAACTCATTACGTCGGGGAATCTAAAGTTGCTTTTCTTTCACTCTGTGCATTTCTTGTTAGCATCAAGGTCCTCTAAGACCAGCTTTGGAAGCTGACGATATGCTTTTGAGGGTAGATTTTGTCAGAGAGGTGGATGAACTGTTAAAGGAGGTGCGATCTGAATATACTGAATCATTAGACACACAAAGACTTGATCCAGAATCAGTCGCCAGTAGATTGAAACAACAGGAGAAGCAACGCGCAATACACCAAGTAGAAAGTCTTTTGGATTTGGCCATCAACTTGGAGTGGTAGTCAAGTTTCCCTCTTCCCAATTAAGAAATATTGGCCGAGAAGAAAAGTTCACGGAAGGTCCATCGATAGTATGCCCGGTTCATGAGGTTCCAACTGTCATTATAGTAACGACGACTCCATCCCACCAAGTTGTAACATCTTATTTCAGATAATTTTGCCATGTCTCCTTCCTTTTCCGCCCCATGGAAAAACTGTGTGCTGCTGCTCCCTCCCTGCCGAGAAGTGTCTATTTATTAGCTGGAAGCTTGGCATTTGAAGCTTAGTGTCTATTTATTAAAGCCCTTTGTCTATAAACCCAGTGTACATTTAATGTAGTAGCAAATTGTCCTGGTTCAATCAGTGGATGGACATAATTGTTATGAATCAGAAAAGCTTTAAGAAGACCTGGCCTCTATCTTTTGTTTATTTATTATGTCAGATGCTTCTTTTAGGAATACAGTTTTTATGTCTCTTTATCATTTTCCTAACTACTATCTTAGCTTTTAACTTCATGGTACTTGCTACATCTTGGATTTGTTATGGCCGGAGTCCTACTCATGGCGACCTGGTTGAATTGGGGAAGCTGTAGGTATTATTGCAGGTTAATCGATTGGAGAACCGGGTATTCAATTAACATTAAGAACTTTTCATAGCAGTGGAGTATTCACGGGAGTACTGCAGAACATGTGCGAGCCCCATCTAATGGAAAAAGCTAACACTTAATCGATTTGCTAATCCACTGACTGATCAAATTCTAAAACTTTTTCCAGGAAAATATTTTCTAACAGGTAGGGTGCATGTTCTCAGTAAAAGCCTCTTATTTGTTCACCTGTTCAGGAAAAAAAAAAACCTCTTATTTAAATATATATATATAGGGGCTTTACAAACTATTGCTTCTTAGAAGAAAGTTTAACTTTGTTTCCTTGCTAAAATCTATTGTGAAGGAGTAAGAGGCCTCATGATACATGTCTCAAGTTGAAAAAGCAACAGGCTAGTGTAAAGGGAATTATTAAGTTTCAGCTAGTCTCTGTGCTTCAAACAGCAAACAGCTGTGAGACTTCATCTCATATGCAACTAATCCATCTTCAACTGGAGTCCCCTTCTCATAAAAAAACCCGGGGAAAGGGAGGGCTGTGTCAACAAGAAGATACCATACCATATCTGTTGGAGGTGGTGGAAGGATAACACTCTCTGAATCGCCTGCACTATTGAAGGCAACAAACAGGTCACCTCCGATATCAGAGACTGATGTCTGGCTGACTTCAACATCGGCCTTCAAAGTCATAGACAAGAATTTGCTAGACGGGTCATCCCATTTCGGAGGAGATTGGTCACTCCCATGCCACTGGATGTTTTCTTCCTTCAAGAAGGTTCTCTTTTGAAGAAGATCACTTCTTCTCATTCTTAAATTACTCAAGAATGAAATAAACTGAGTAATCTGAATTCCAAAACCAGTTTTTAAAGTATTCCAATCAAAAGATTTTCGAGCATCATATGCAGGGGAACCTCCTGAAGACTGACCACACTCATCTCCCATGTTAAGTACTGGTACACCTAGAGAAATGAACAGTATGAACAGAAAATTACGAACTTGTTTAAGTCGTCTCTCTAGGACAATATTATTAGATGTAGCGCCTTCTTGTCCACAGTTCCAACTTAACTCCGAAGCCACTTCACTACTACTGAAGCTAACCAGGTCAACAAGTGTAAGTCCAGAATTTCTGGCAATATAATTAAAAGAGAATGCAGGGCCTCGTCCACCTGAAAAGATATCCCCACTTCCACAAAGTCGCGTTGCTAGATTGCTTAGAAGACCCTCACCTCTCAAGAAGTCTCGAATGTCATCACAAAATCGCATATTTATCTCTGCCCATCTCCTCCAGTGAGGGAATAAAGTTTCCTTTGAATCATTGGCTAGTGGATTCCAATTATCTGCAATCATCTTGACATTTGAAAGTATGGGATCAAAGGCAATAGCTTCGACTAATGGAGGACGAGATAGAATCTCTCCATGGAACCCTCTCAACAAGGAAGAAGCATTTACAAAAACAAAACCATCAATATGAAACTCAATTACCCAGTGGCGGAGACAGTCCAAAATCATTTGTTGAACTATGGGGTAATTGCAATTCAATGCATTTCGGATATTCAGATCCTGACCACCTTTTATGCAATACGAAGAGTTATCAATATGCATCAAAGGTGCATCCTCTGCAGTGTGAGTGAAAACAACTTCAAGAAAAACCTCTATCGCATTAGCATGTAATTTCTTAACCATATCCTTCATAGATTTGATGACAGAAAGAGGGTCACCAGAACGTCCATACATATTTCCAGGTGAAAAGAAATGACACGGATAATAGGGTCCTTTCTGCTCCTCGAAAGGGAAAATTGGCTCCAGTAACATTGCATTCACACCAAGATCTTTGAAATGGTGCCATTTTTCGCTAATGCCAGAGAAAGTTCCAGCAAGGTCATCAGGTAGCTTACTGGACTTGTCCTTTGTAAATTGAGTCGCATTTAAGCGGTAAATTATTAGTTTCTCCATAGGTAACCTAGGAGGGACATCACCGCTCCAATCATAGCCAGGTTCCTGGCATAGTTCTCCAAGATATTTTGGACGTATCTCAGACCCACCCTGACAAGGAATAACACTCCTTATAACCTTAGCATATGGGTCCAAAAGAACCAGCTCTCCCTCCCCAGAAGTAGCCACCTTGCATCTATAACCATAAGTCTTAAATGGCAAAGAACAATCTAAAGCAGCATGCCAAATATCACCTGATCGATTAATATAAGGATCTAGATCAATCTCTAAAGAAGGCTTTTCAACTGATATGTCATCATACAAGCACAAAACTACACTTATTGCACTGCGTGAGAAGAGAGCAAAATTCATTGATCCATCTGGCTGGAAGGAAAGACCTAATGGAGCAGGATGCCCTGAACTAAGACCAACTGGTACAACAAAATTTGTGTTCCTGTGGCTTCTGATTTCTGAGCTTTCCATGTCAGAAACTAGTTGTGACTTCACATAGAAGGAGATATAGAAGGGGGCTAAACTTGCTTCAAAATCCAGCTCAACTGTGACCTTGCCTGAAGGTCCTTGCACAAATGGTGTTTCAACAGTACTACTTTTTCCATCTGCTCCACGTCTGTTTAGATCTAGAGGCATAAAGCATGATGCATCAGATCTAAATAGCCCCCAAACCATAACCAGCTCAGCATGTGCATCTGAGAACTCCAATGGCAAAACTTGTACAAGCACTTTGTACTTTCCATTTGTCTTTTCCACGAAGACTTTCACTTGCCCACCAATATCTGTCCTGAAAAGGTAAGTGGGAACGCGTTTTGCAGTTGGAACAAGAGAAATTCCGGATGCTGATACTGCTTTTAGTCGATGAGTTCTCCTAGAAACCTCTTGATCATTTTTTCGACCTATGCCAGAGAAATTCATGTCTTCTAACTCCAGCTTCCTTAGCCTGCATACTATTTTTCCACGGTTACCAGGAGGTGTAGGAACCAACTTGGTTGATTCAGTACTGCCATAGCTCAACAAACGTGAATGCACAACCAATTGTATTGGTGAAGTTGCCATTTAAAATGCAGCACACAATGTTACGACAGGGTCAGATATAGAACTTGGTGGATCACATATTCTTAATCAAGTCCTGCAAAAACACAAAAAAAAATCTCAAAGGAGTTGGAAGAGGTGGTTGCCTTGGCAAGAATCCTTTAACAGGCAGAGCAACTAGAGTAAAGCACCAATAATGGAAGTAACAGATGAATTGAACGTGGAAATAAATTACAAGAATCATTGGCAGATCCATGATAGAAGTGCACCCACTGCCTCCAGAAAGAATAGACTCAAGAAAGATTTTTGTAATTAGTGATTTACGTGGTGCTTGGATCATTTTCAGGAAAATGTTCTTTCAAAAAGATTTTTAGGAAAATTATTCTGAAGAATTATGTCTTTGTATGACTATCTCTGCAGAAAAGTCTTTCAAAATATAAGTGTTTGCATTTAATGTTGTTCAAATATAGAAAATTTATAATTGGACATGCTTTTACTTTGATAAACTGACTCAAATCTCCAGGTATGTAAACACTATAATGATATTCCAAAATCTACATCATTAGACAAATAATATGTTTGTAATATAGAACATAGAAAATAGTAAGTAGTTTCTTTTTTCAAAAAGATAAATCAACAAGATCACATTTTCAAAATGGAATTGCAGGAGAATATGAAAACATAGGAAAAATGGTGTGATAATTATAATGGAAAAGGGTCAAAAGTTGCCCTTTTAAGTATGTGAAACATACAACATTTGCGCCCCGTTAATAGGTTGGTCTAACCATCCCTACTGTGACTTAGTTGGGCCAAATATGTCCTTTTTTCACACGGTACCTAACGGAGCATAATTAGAAGACTACTTGGAGGGCAGTTATGGACCTACATGGATACATTAAGGGCATATTTGGTCTAATTTAGTTCCTAACTGTAATTTTGCAACAACTTAGTTTAATTACAGTGAATTTTCTCACCAATTTAAGGCATCACATAGATCATATTTTGTGCCATTTTTAAGCAACTTTAAATGCCATTAGTGCAACTTAAATTAGAAGCTCTGGGTAAAAACACAACCATAATATCATTAAAAAAGAAAATACATTACATTACTTCAAACTATAAAATGTCTTTACATTGAAATGCATATTTGGCCCAGTTAAATAATCATAGGGCATGGTTGGGCCAAACTAATAACGGTGGATAAATGTTGTGAATTTCGCATCCTTGAAGTAAATAACTTGTAAATAACAACAACTAATCCGGTGTTTGGGGAGAATAGAGTGTACTAGACCTTACCTTTGCCTCAGAGGTGAGGTAGAGAGGTTGTTTCTGATAGATCCCCGGCTCAAGACAAAAACATATTAGAAAAAGACGTAATGGAAGTACAAGAGATAATAGATAGTAACAAAAACAACAGATAGTAGCAGAACAACACTACAACAAAATAATACTACAATCAAACTACACTAAACAATAGATAGTACCATAAATCGAAGAACAAGAAACTACGAGAGTAGTCCTGCGACTACTGGTAAGGGCAACAAGACAATAGACTCATACCTACTAACCTTCTACCCTAATTCGTATCCTCCACACCTTCCTATCCTATCTAAGGTCATGTCCTCGGTAAGCTATAACTGCGTCATGTCGTGTCTAATCACCTCTATTTTTTAAATAACTTATAAATAAACTGGGGCAAAATTTAAAACAACAATAAGGTCATATACTTTTTTATAAGCAATTCTGGATTGGTTTTGGTTCTGGAATTCATGAAATATATATTTTTTTTTTATGACCGTGGTGTCCGGGCCAGCTTTCGCGCACCTCGACTAAATCCACGGGATACCTGCCACCTCCCACCAGCAACAGGTGTTGGGATCGAAATTGAGAGGGCGTCATGCGAAAACTATTAATTGCAAACCATCAAGGCGATAAATCAGATGACAAAGAAAAACATACTAAAAACACAATATTATTATATGATTTGGCCAGTTGACCTACATATTAAAAACTAAAACTACAAAGCATAAAGACTTATTGGGAAAATAATCTCCCCCTAAATGAAACTCTCTAAACGACAACATTGTGGATGCTATTGTGTTTGATTTGAGAAAAGGGATCTTCAATTTATAGAAGTCCAAACTTCTCCTCTAAGAAACGGTTAACCAATTATGGAAGAGTTATTTTTCTACAAGGAAACCTTTTCCACCAAGAAAACCTTTTCAAGGTAAAACACAGTTATGGTATAATTCAGTAAAGTAGGAAATTCAGGGCAAATCCTAACAAATCTCCTCTTGACCTGAATTTTCTGGTAAAATAATCTTGATCTTCTTTCTTCATATAATCTCCATATATCACTGCTGCTTGTCATGGTTAAAAATTGATATGGGTTAAAAATTGGAGTCTTGTGCATTAAAAGTAAGCACAGGTTAATAATATTGAAGCCCTGTGTTAAAAGAGAGCAGGGTTGAAAGTGGAGCTCATGCGTTGAAAGGAGCCCAAGCGTTAAAAGTTAGCAGGGGTTGAAAGTTGGAGTCCATGCGTTAAAGTAAGCATGAGTTGAAAATTGATTTTGATTTTTAAAGACGGAGCAACAGGAGTGTTGAAAAATATGGTTGAAACTTTATTTCCACATGTAGTATCTGGACAAAAATCATCATTATCATCAAATTGGTTGCAACTTGATTTGAAACCGCCTTAAACTTGTCTTCAACCTCGTTCAACCATTGGATCATTGAATTCATTGAATCGTTGGATCGTTGAACCCATTGGATCGTTGGCTCTATTGGATCATTAAACCCACTAGATCGTTGGCTCTTGATACCACTTGTTGAGATCGAAATTGAGAGGGCGTCATGCGAAAACTATTAATTGCAAACCATCAAGGCGATAAATCAGATGACAAAGAAAAACATATTAAAAACACAATATTATTATATGATTTGACCAGTTGGCCTACATATTAAAAACTAAAACTAAAAAGCATAAAGACTTATTGGGAGAATAATCTCCCCCTAAATGAAACTCTCTAAACGACTACATTGTGGATGCTATTGTATTTGATTTGAGAAGAGGGATCTTCAATTTATAGAAATCCAAACTTCTCCTCCAAGAAACGGTTAACCAATTATGGAAGAGTTATTTTCGTACAAGAAAACCTTTTCCACCAAGAAAACTTTTTCAAGGTAAAACACAGTTATGGTATAATTCAGTAAAGTAGGAAATTCAGAGCAAATCCTAACAACAGGTACCAGGTAACTCTGTCCACCAAGGCTAGAACATATGAGAAGAATCACCTAGTGTTTTTTATCTCTGCTGGGATTTGAACCTAAAACCTCAAGCCTCAAGGCTCTTTAACCCACTCCATTGACCACTAGGCCACACCTTTGGGTGGATTTCATGAAACATATATTATTTTGTCAACCAAACATTTTAAGCAAATACTAGTATTATCAAAAGTTTTTTCAGGAGAAAATTGATTCTATCAGTCTATCATAAACTTGAAGCTATTATCGAATTGGAAGCGAAGATGAATTTACACAATGACAGTCCAGTTGAGGATTTATTTTAAGCAATGGGGGCAAAACAAAACACTAACATCTACTAATTTACTCTAATTTTTCTACTTTTCCATAGAAAAATCATTGCAAAATGAAGTGATATGTGATCTAAATAGAAATTAAAATATGTGTGTATATAGAGAGAGAGAAAGAGAAAACATACCCATTTGATTAAGTCAGAGAAACAGAATGTGAGGAATTTGGTGCAGAAAGAGAGAGTGAGAGCAAATTAGCTCAGTACGAATCTTGGGTCCATTTATTTGTTCCCTTTTTTCATCGAGGCAAATGGGCCCCGATTGATTCGTGAAATATCTCTCATATAAATTTTTAATTAAAAGAAAAGCATTTGGAATTCGAATATCTCATATAAAAATGACAAAAATTGTCTCATATCTTTGATAATAGTTTCAAAATAGTTATTCCATATATCTCAATTTATATTAATAGGTTCAAAATAGTTATTTTTCTATGTCTCAATTTATATGATTTTTTTTTTAATTCATCTAAAAAATACACATTTCTAGATGAGCGTGTTGTCTCAACCTACGCCAATATGATTCAAAAAGAGAAAATACATAAAATCCCCTCTAAAATTGGACGTGATTTGAAAGTAGACACCTAAACTTTACGAAGGTCCTATTACCCCATTCAATAATTTTAAACTGATATTATTGCATTCTTTTTTGGCCACCTGTCATAGAGAGTGTATGCATTCTCTTAAGGAGAGGGAGAAATCGAAAAAAAATTAAAATTTTATTTTTATTAATTTCTCTTTTTTAACTTTATTTATTTTAATTTATTTTTTCAATTAACCCCCTCAACCCGTACCTCGCCTTTTATCTTCTTCAATCGTACTCCTCACCATTCTTTTTCTTCTTTTACCCTGTTATCTATTGCTTTTTTTTTCCTGTAAATTTTCTTTCTCCTCTATTTTTTAAAACTCATTCCTCCCCTTGATTCTATTCCCTAATAGGTTTATTTTTTCTCTATCTTTTTTGAAGTTATTATTTATCTTTTTGGTTAAAAAAAATTATAAAGCTCAATTTTAATGGAGTTTCGATCCTATCATTAGTATAGTAATTTTGATTTTAAAATTTAAATTTGATGATAATTTGATTTTAACTACAATAATAAAAAAAAGAGTTTATTAAAAGATGAAACTAAGTGAAATAGTGTTAGTTTTATCGGAGATTGAACAACACCGGAGAAGAAAGAGGTTGAGTGATGGAAGAAATGGATTTAACTGTGAAATTGAAAAGGGGTGAAGTTTGGGGAAGAAGAATAAAAGAGGAGAGAGAGAAAAGAGAAAAAAATTAAAAAAGAAAAGGAAATAAAGTACAAAATATAAACAAAATGTAAATTAAATAAATTTGACACGTGGCAAACAATGATTGGAGCGTGATTTTTCTCTTTTTCTTATAACTGAGGTTGAACTAAAAATGTGGTGTTTGTATTATTTTAAATTGTTTAAGGGGGTATTAGGACTCCCGCAAACTTTAAGTGTCTACTTCCAAATCACGTCCAACTCTAGGAGGGACTTTATGTATTTTCTCATTCAAAAACTTGGTGTGAAGATATCTTATGTCAAGTCTCTTTGTTCCTTTACTTATTTAGTAGTAGAAATAAAATTTAAACTTTAAACTGTCTATTTTACCTTTAATAAAATGATTTATCGTCACACAAATATCTACGACTTATCTTGGATCTTATTTTAGATTAGAAATTTCAAAAATCTTTTTTTTTCTCTTAAACTCTATATCAAATCAAACAATATTACATAAATTGAAACAGAGAAAATACTTAAGTTTCGTTTGGGTAATTTTGTTTTTTCAAAGTTTATCAAACAAAGAAAAGCTAGCACTTTTAGTTTTTGTAAGATATTCATCAAATTTTAATTGTTAAATTTAATTGGAACTGTGAAAACAGAAAATATCACCGATTTAGGGTTTCAATTTTATGGGTTCTAAAGTTTAGCATGATGACCTCAAATGATAATAATTGAGTTTTAAATCTAATATGCATACATATTTAAGGAATTTTTTAATGCAAATAATACTATTTGAGCAAAAATTATTGAATTCGATCGAATCCATACTCAAACTTTCTAGCTCCGCCCTTCGTTCATATTTTCTTTTATCTATTTCATGAGTTTGGTATAATTTTTAAGGTGTTATTTTTGTGTCTGATGTAATCTTTTATTTTGCGATTTCTAGAATTTTGACAAAAGTTTATTTTGGATTTACTCAGTCAGTGATCGAGTAAATAAAAGTCTGACGTCCTCGTACTATATTTTTGGATCTTCGATAAATAATGTGAGAAAATAAGATTCTTTGACCATTTATAACTTGAATAAATACTTTTATATTAGATGCAGTATTGTATTTATAACTTCATAAAAATACTTCTGAAAAAAAAAAAAATCTATCCGTATCCAGCGACAATAGTTAGCAGAATAACAATTCGTGTTTGGTATAAAGTAAAATGTTTTCACGTAGAAAATATTTTCTTCAAAAATAAGTGCATTTTTCACTTATTTTTTAGTGTTTGGTGAATAAGTAAAAAATAATAATATCCCAAGAACATTTATATGTAAGTTAGCAAAACATTACGAGGATGAAATGGGTTGGGGAGTGGGGGGTCGGGGGTGGAGGTTGGGGACGTTAGGTGGCTGGAGAGTAGACAATGAATTTAGAAGTTACTTATGAAATTTATTTTCCCTACTTTCATTAGGGGAAGTCATTTGCCTCATTTTTAAGGAACTTGTTTTTAGAATATTTTTCAAAATATTTGACCAAACAAACATGAAAAAAATAAAATTTTCCTCCATACCGAACACACTCTAAATTACTTTAGACTACAGCACTACCAAGTATTATAATTATGATTATAATCTCATTTAAAACATAAACCAACTGAATACAATAATTTCAGAAGAAAAAAGGTCCTAATTAATGAAACAAAATATATCATCAAGCATAGAATGTTGAAGTAAATCAGTAAACAAATGTGATTCAATGAGAATAAAAGGAAATTAAACTTTCAGTTAGTGAGTGAAAAATAACACTCCAACTGTTTTTCTCTTTCCTCCTTTATTTTCATGTGTTTCTTTTCTTTTTCTTTTTTTTTTGTGGGGGGGGGGGGGGGGGGTCATGTTGCAGACCCATGTGCCAAATTAAGTTCCAGAAATGGGATGATTTTTTCATAGGGATGAAAAAAATGTTTTTAAGATAATCTTGGCAACAAATAAAGTTACTCATTGTATTGTCCAAATTGGCTTCTATTTTACTTCCATTGATGTCCTGCCTAATGCAAGATTGGCTACATGGGGCCTTTTTCCTAATTTAATATCTTGATGGAACTTATTATAGAGACCTTTTTGGTCACTTGTTGTACATACTTTGATTGCTTAGATATGGAAGGATGAATTGAGGTACCATTATGGTTGAACACACTTTCTTTTAGCCTTTGAATTCTGCACAAACATCAGATAGTATAAACAAGTTAAAAGAATTCTTTTTTTCTTTCTCCTATAGTGATCATTTACAGGCGCCTGAAGCTGAAATATCATCATCATCGTTGCGCGTTTGACTTCTGCATTCAGTACATTCTGATTGTTTTATGTTCTACTGCAGAAATCCCAACACAAGCTATACAGGGGAACAGAATAAAGAATAGTAACCACTTCCTTTTAAGTTCTTTCTATCGGCTTTCGGGTGACAAAACTAACTCTACAGCCCGTGTCTCAGACGCCCTCTTCAGAATGAGACTTACTACTCCTACGTGATCTCTTGGTAGGAACAAGTGGATTATTCTCCTCATAGTCAACTGCTGTCGGTCTGTCTAACTCCACACCTTTAAAAACTGGGTGTACATAAGCATCCTTGAGATATGCTTTCAAATTAAGCGTAGGTTCTGTCGCCCGTTCTAGTGTATCCTTCACCATTGCATCCTGCAACATACACTTGACAATTTTAGCCTAAGATGACAAACATGGTAAATAGCATTCCTAGATAGAGGAAGATCTAAAAAGTATGTGTAAAGATTGAATTCCTTCTTATTAGCACTCAAACCAGCACGGTGGCAGTATAATAGACGAAGAAATTTTCTAGAATATAATGATTTTCCTCTATGAATGTTTTTTTTTCTTGTTTACAAACTTGTAGTCCTCGCTTGTAACGTGTTGCAGTAGGTAATAAACACTAACCTGCAAGGGGAATTTTATAAATGCCGACTCATATCGGCCCTTGCAAAATATATGGAACCAGATTGTCAGAACTGGAAGTGCAATCATTATAGCCGTTGATTTGGCAATATCTTTAGTGCTCAACAGACCCAGCAATAGAAGCTGGGATATCACCAAACCTACAAGTATACGACGATGGACATCTGGCCAAAATGATGCGCCGCTCTCATATTTCTGATCATACACATTAATGATCTAGAGGAAAGAGCAAATTTCAGTATCTGACCATTTGATGGATAGCAGAAACAGCAAATATTTAATGTTGAAGTTCAAGATCTACTAAATTGCACCATCTAAAATAGCTCAAGTTGCATGAAATGGATAAAAGAGCTGATAATTTCAAGCTATCCTGAAGGGAAAGCAAGGCAAAGTAGCAGAAGATAAGTACGTAAAAACATCATCTAACTTCTAACGGGTGACTTGCAGAGCTGAGTAGCAATTAAAGTGCCATATGTATATGGTGATGAAGTACTGCTTATTCGTCTGCCGAAATGTATAATAGTAGTTTTTTTTTTTTTTTTGCTTTATAGTTTTCATTTCTCTCTCTGTAGACCTGCTATTCTTTCAGTAGGTACTTCTTGTTAAAGTCCCACATAAGTGGGATTGGACGTATTTGGTCTCCTTATATGGACTTAGGCAAACCTCCCCTCACGAGCTAGCTTTTGGGGTTGAGTTAAGCCCAAGATTCATTTCTTTGTCATAGTATCAGAGCAGACCCATCCCTATTCATTGCTTCCAATGTTAGCCCCCAACCCCCACCCCCACCCCCCGTTTTATATTGTCCATGCTCCAGATGTCCAGTCCTGGGCGTGCGGGGAAGTCCCACATTGGTGGGATTAGAGGTCCTTTGGTCTCCTTATATGGTCTTGGGCAATTCTCCCCTCATGAACTGGCTTTTGGGGTTGAGTTAAGCCAAAAATCCACGTGAGAGTGTGAGAATACAGGAGAAAAATATTATTGAATTGTGTATATGAGGAGAGTTTGGATTTTTTAACATGGTATCAGAGCCAGGTCCATCCAAATTTATGATTTACTGATGTTGCCCCCATATTAAATTGTCCAGCCCTGGGCGTGAGGCGGGTTGTTGAGTCCCACATTGGTGGGATGAGGAGAATTTGGATTCTATACACTTCTTACATCTGCTATTTGTTCAGGTTTTTTGAAATAAATCTGCTAATTCAGTAAAATAGTTCCAGCAGTAGTTAACTGAGTTTGTTTAATCGAATAATGTGTTATTAGACATGGCTAAGTAAAGCGATGTCATCTCTTTAACTGAAGAAAGTGTTGTTACCAGAAATGTAAAGCAGGAACTAAGTGTAAAAAAAAAAAAAAGCAAACAAGTTCAAGAGAAGGGTCAATTGTTCAGATATTACAAATGAATGTTGTTGCACACTGAAAATACAAACTACACATTCTATGTTTTCTTCATTGGTGATCCACATACCGAAATGTAACTCTTGCAGAATACTAGATTTTTTTAGGTACATTGCTTTTAAGCATTTATCACACATCTCGTAGTACCTTCTCAACAAAATATCTAACATCTCTTACAAAAGGAATAGTGAACATACCTGATGGCGAAAAACCATATAAGCAAATGCGAAGAAGACAATGATGAAAGGCAGGAGTATAGGTGTGACCACTGAGTACACAAGGCCTAGTAGGAAGTACAGTTGTATGCGAGGTTCTGATATGGAGAAATTTAATGAACCGGGATCTGTAGCCTGCTCTCTATCCTGATCTGTCTTTACCAGAAAAGTATTCTTAAGATGAAATATAACAAAAGGAACCAATCTAAGAATCTCTGCAGCAATTCCAGCCCAACCATCAACCATTATGTAGGTAATGAAGAAAGTAGCCTTCAACGGAATAGCTACACCAACTGTTTTTGGAATTCTGAACATAAAGGAAAAGGTTAAACAAACTGGTGCATATGATCAAGACAGAAGAAGAAATGCTTACAGAGTATATAACCATTAAACCAAGGAATCCTTTCATATCAAATATAGAGAAGTATGTAATACTAAGGAATTTCCTATAAACACGTTCAGACTCCTTTCACAATAATCTAGTCACTTAAACAATCCAAACTCTTGATGCCTCATGCTTCAACACACATAATGAATCCCTATAATAGATTGGTCAATGTAATGTATCTGCAGTTACAGCTTTCGCCGAACATCATATAATGAAAATTGTTGCTGCACTTTGAGGGGAAATATTATTCAAAAAGTACTACTAAAGAATCAAAATATCCCCATCTATGTTTCAATGCCCCTATAATAGATCGGTCAGAAGCAGGGATCAGCTATCAAGTTAATGTAGTTAATGTCATATGGAACATTCGACAGAAGCAATTCTAGATAACAGTGAGATCCTAATGCAAGAGGTTAATTTTTCAGATAACTCCATCTCTGAACCAAGAAATAAACACTCATAGAAAGTAACATGTTTGTCACCGGATAATGTGAATATAATCTTCTTTCCTCTTTCTCTTTTTTATATTTATTTTAAAAAAATTGTTTCTTTCTAGCAGTCCAACGGTAAGATCCGTCAATATTTCATGGCTTCCATTTAGACAAGCAGTAGGAACTCACTCTGATGGAGGCTCTTCCACAAATCTCTGAAGTTGCTCAAATGCTGCTCCAGTGATGATACTTCCCAAGAACACGTTGACAAGGATAAAAAAATGATATTTAGTTGCTGATCTTCTGTCCAAAGATGAAAGTGATGTATAGCCTTCTATTTTTGACATGGCCATTAGAATCATAGGAAGAAGAACCAAAAAAATCTTCAGTATAATCCCAGGAAGAACACCTTGGATAAATGATTTGACAACTTCCCTGTAACAGAAATTCCAGAAGTAAGAGCGTCAGATATTGATTTCTTAAAGACATGATATCTATCCTCAAGTAAGATATCAAAAGAAGTCCTCAAGTGCAAATATTGAAGTTTGATGCTAAATCTGTGGGTTTCTTTCTTTGTATAAACACTAGCACCCATTTCACTAACTTAACAACATAAGATCACTTCTTTTTTATTAGTGAAAAAATCATAAAGTAAGAAGATCACTTACATTTGTATCAACGGCCTCAAGACGGGAAGTTTATTCTCTATACCATCAATGCTTGCCAAAGATTGAACAAATGCAATAGGGATCATAAAAAAGAATGTAAGGAAGAAGAAAGCAACAGCCATTAGCAGTTTGCGCACATTGAGTTCAACATATGGTATTGATAGATTATTCCAATAGACGTCACGTGGTTCAGGAGCCCATTGTGTCAACCAAATGGTTGGGTTACTTGATTGTTGTGTTTGAGCACAAACAGCCGCTCCCCAACGAGTTTTGAATGAAACGAATGCTGCAGGAACTATTGCGTCGGGATCACTCATTACCTTTTCTCTTTCTGTAGTTTCCTACATCAAAGAGTAAGTCGATTACCATAATGCAACAGGAAATCCAAATATTTATTGCTAAAAATTTCAAGCCTTTTCCATTAGCAAAACTACCTTGCGTTTCTAATTGGTTGCCCATAAAGTGAAATGTCAGAGGTAAAAGGATCAAAATCTCATGAAAATGGAAAATCGTTTTATTTTCTAGAGACACTAATGATATAATGTATATTAAATTGAAACAACAAAGTCTTTGACAAGCTTAGCAAGTTCTTAGAGAAAGTTTAGCTACTGGTTTAAAGACAGGAACCCTATTTCTTATTCTGTCTTATTTCAACACAATCAAACATAAATTGGTCTACAGTCACCTTGTACAAGCTAGCATACAAAATTAGGCTCAGCCAATGAAATTACAAATACTACCACAAGTTATGTTATGTTTTTCTTGACATATTTGACAAGAGACATCAAAAGAAGCTGAAAATATTTTCTCGCATGCTAGCTAATGCCAAATATTAGCGAGAATAGACATTTGGCCCAATTCATGCAAGGTCGGTCAGGAGAGATTTCACAATTTATTTTGGATTCCCTAAATGTAGATTAAAGTTCCCAAGGTACTACATTAATATAACTACGCACTGCCCATATACATGCATCTTCTTTGCTCTAAGTTTAAAATAGCTAGTTGAAATGCGCGATTTTTTCAAGATGGTGCTTAAAATATGGAAAAATCTGAAAGGTCCCATTTTTATGTATGAGCATGTACTTCAATTAAATCTAACACTCTGCTTAAGGTTTGTGTATATATCCTGTTAAATAGTCCTCTATGACACATTTATCTCTTCAGATTCGATCAAGTATGCCATGAATACAATGCTTATTGCTTATTTCTTAACAAACCTCCAGTGCTCAAAATCAATTTGGTTTTCCAACATCTAGCTCCTTTCCATGGGAAAGAAAGAAGCGTGATTTGTAAATATGAATTAGTTATGCCAGTAACATAGAAAAAATCAATTGGGAAGTATAACCCAACCCATGAAAAACTTTAAAATAGCGGTGCATGTATATGGAAGAAAAGCCGATACTCCAAGCAAAAGAAGTACTTATTCAGATGAATTCATAAAGAAGCAAGAGAAATAAGATACCACAGTCAAAGACACTTACTTCTTTATTCAACTTCTCAATTTCATCAGTATAATACTCGATGGCATCCACAGTTTTTCCCCAAAGGCCCCAAAACCCTGTCTATACATGACTGAACATGAGATTCATTATGTATGACTAACTCAATAAATTTAACAAGAAAACAAACAGGAATTGAAATTAAAACAATGCTTTGGTGTTAAGAAAGGTAACAAGGTAAAGGAAAAAAAGTACCTTCGTTTTTGGCTTAATCTTAGGGTTTCTCTCATACTTAGTTTGGTAGTATGTAAGCCAATTTTGATAGCCCTTCTTCTTTTCCACCAATTTGGCTAAATTATTTGCATTGTAAACAACCTACAAGTTGCATAAGTATAAGGTTGATCAATTGCACTAACTGCAAAATGCCAAATGCCAAATGCCAGGACATGTAAGAATGAGAAATGGACAAGTCCCTATACATCTCAGTATTAGTACACTAGATAGGAGATGGCATAACTATGTCATCTAAGAAGGGAAGAGACATAATATTAAGCAATATCTGTATATTTCCCTGTCATTGTCTGAAATACATCATTCTTGACATTCAAATGGATAGAGACCTGGTGTGTTAGATAATGATCTGGATGATTCACACAAAAGAAATGTTCGACATGCTCGCCCACTGATTCATCTGGATCTGGAGGGACATTTCTCACAAGGACCTATAAGAGAACAAAATTGGTAAGCTAACCAAACAGTTTACTGCCGAACACTCAGCATTTCAATGAATTATGTCATGCACCTACAGTGAACTGATCAGGCCGACGATTTTCAGAGGCCAGAAACTGCAGCCTCATGGTTGTTATTATATCATATTCTTTGTACAGTATATAGCAGGTCCAAAATGTGACTAGGTAAGCCATTACCATGTGCGCCCAAAACCTGGAAAAAAAAGAAGAGGCTTTAGTTAGTAAGTGTCATCCTTAAAAACCACTAAACAAAAGAAACTGCAGCAGCTAAGCCTGACAAGAGTACCAAACGAGGTGCTATTTTATACATTACTATTTTACTACTCCCTCCGAACCACTTTACTTGTCATGTTTTATTTTCCACACCCCTTAAAAAAACATTACTTAGAGGATAAATTGAATAAATTATCCTTATTTATTACTCTTCCCTATTTAATACTTCTCTCTTTTGCACCATATTAATATCTACCTATATTTATGACTAAGGGTAAAGGTGAAAACAAACAACTAATTATGTCTTGGTTTTCTAAAATGACAAGTAGTATGTAACAGAAGTGAAGAAACAAGAAAGTCCAATAATGTGGTGCCATGAAATCTGAGCATGAATATATGTTTCATTATCATTTTTCGCAAAACATATAGATGTTGTGTGTATCTTTCTGAAACCTTGAAAATAGAATTTTATTTAAAATATAATTATGACTTGCGAAGTGCAATTTGTTTACCAAATTAATTATTAAATACGAGCATTTTACACAAGAAACTCAGTTTATAAAATGGTTGAATGGAAGCAAGTAGCTTTTTTACAACAATGTCAACTCGAGATACCAAGACAGAGTGGGAAAAAGTCAATCCTCACCTCTGTGATCCAGAATGAATATTGGATATCGAAAGTTTATCAATAGTGCTGAATGTTAGATCCGCATTGTGCTCTAATGATTTCCCAGTCCAATTGACAGGCACTAAAACCCCAAAAGAAAGTAGTGTGATAGGAACGAAGATTTTCAAGCTGCATTGACAATACTGGAGTTAACGCTGATACATAAAAACCAACAATAATGTAAATCAACTTTTTTTCCCACTTATCCTTTAAAAGTTCCTACTGACAATGAAGGAAGCATACCGAAAGCATTTTGTTATCAGTAAAAAACTATAGCCTTTTAGTGAAAAATATTGTAAATTTTGTTCACTTACCCAAGAAGGTATATCCGTATATACACGGCAGAATCAAGACCAGCATGATCGATAAGCTCTGGCTCTGGCATTCTTAGAGCTGCAGGCATCCAATTTAAGAACCTTATGTATGTTCGGCAGTCCAAGTTGACAAATTTTTTCACAAAAGTTCCGGAACTTCTCGGGCTTGCTCGTATACCCTTCAGATACCATTTTGAGAAGTATACTCTGTCGTTGATTGGCTGGAGTCGTAGAATAGCAAAGGCCACAAGAAATGCAAATGCAGATAGAAGATTGAGCACAGCTGACAGAAGAATATCTTCACTGCTAGCCATGTTACCTTCCAAATGTTACTTGTAACCTGATATTTCGGCAAGAATAGGTACGTTAGTGAGAACATGTATGACGGAATTGACCAGGGAAGACACATAAGTATAAGAGTGAAAACTTCTCCAATTATGGTATTTCTCATATTAAGACAAAACTACTCATAACTTAGTTTAACAATATGTCATCAGTGCAATCAGCAGTCAACAGAGGGGGATGCAGACTTGTTCGCACACTGAACCAGTAATTTCAATACAGAGCATAAATATATGTGAAAAATTAGTACAATTTCAAGAAATACTACAAAATTTTGAACTCATTTCAAAAAGTTCAAGAGTAAGAAGTAAAGGTTGAACCCGTAAATCTAAATTCTGGTTCCCCTCTGGCAGTCAGCACCTTTCGCTTTATTATCAAGGCAACCAATAAAACTTGAACCTAGGCGCTCCTTTTCACTAGACACAATGACCCCTTTCACTCTATCAGCCTGTACGTTTGTGGTAACCTACAAGTTCAACGACAATATCTACAAAGTAAGCACCAAAATTTACATACTTCACCACAAACTAATTGAAGAAACATCAAAATTATTCAGAAACAGGTAGACAATTCCCTGTTTTTTTTGTAAAACCCCTCCTAACAAAAAGAAAAGAATCATAAAATAAACTTCTTGAGCCACATAGCTACGGCAGAAACCTTGAGTTGATTTCTTCCCATCTGGAATTAGTCGAGTTATGCGCAAGCTGATGAGACACCGGGGTTATCAATAAGACAATGTAGAACATGAAACAGCTAACGCCATTGAGGATGAACGACGTACGTAGAATGTTAAAATGATTTTCTTATACATAAATGGTATATTATTAAGCAAAAATCAGAATCAAGAACACAGACCCATCAATATTTTTTCTTTTTATGAATTCAACATTTGCTTATTTCAATATCATGGGTTCGGAAACAAGCTTCTATCATCAAGAAAACACATTCAAAATTTGACAGATGATTACAAAGTTGAGAAGATTAATATAAACAAGAAACTAACCAAAAAAAAAAGGACCGAAGATTCTTGTTTTCCGTGCTCTATTGGTTCTTTTTTCTCTTCCGCAAGCAAATAAAATGAGGTGAATGTGAATGACACAATGACAGAACCACCACCTTTTTTCCTATTCTCAGAAAAAAAGAATTCAGTTTGCTTTGTGAGAGAAATAAATAGGGTTTCTGTGAGGAGGATTAATGGAGGCAAAAGAAAAAGAAAAGGTGGCCGGGCCTGAGAGGGGGCGGCAAGGAAGCAGAGACAGGGACCGGCCTTCCTTCACAGGGCGAAACTTGCTGTGTATGCGTGTCATGAGACACTTTCACCAATAACGTTATATGCTGTTATTAACACCCACCTCCTCAACTGTTCCATTACGCAATTCAACAAATCCCACCCTTTGCTTTTTACTGTCTTCCCTCTTTCAGTCCTTGGTACGTGGGATAATAATCTTGAAATAAAAAGTGAGATAATCTCATTTCCCGTACCAATCGATCCCTCTGTGTTTTCTAGTACTGTTCAAATTTAGGCATAATACATACTATATAAACATTTTAATTTGACATTAACTGATAACTAAACATCTTAATTTTGAGGATGCACATTTAGATACCTTAACTCATCTGTTGAGTTTTCTGATACCAATTATTGCGAAAATATTGTGGGTTAATTAGCACACAATCAACACACAAAGAAATAGAGAAGGAAAATAACACAACGATTTAACGAGGTTCGGCTAGGCCTAATCCTCCAAGCAAAAGCAGAGAGAGTTTTCCACTATGAAAGAAGAGAAATTACAATGCTTTTAGAATCCCCAACTATAACCCGATATATAGACCTCAAGTAATCCCAAACTTATAAGAAAAAAGTTTTCTCAATCCTACAAGGACTATACTTTCCTTTCCCAAATCCATTAGGACAAAGGATTTCCTAAATCAATAGGGATTATGAGTTTCCTAAAATATACAAAGGAAAAATTCAAGACATAATTAATAAATCTTCCCTTTGGCTTGAATTCTTTTCATCAATAGGAACAATGTCTCTCCGCCTTGCTCTCAGCCCTCGAAAAGGCTCACTGGGTATTACACACACCAATCAAGTCTAGGCAATGCCTAAACTTATTGGTCGGGACTGCCTTGGTCATCATATCTGCCGGATTATCATGTGCAGACACTTTCTTCACATCAACAACCCCTTTGCAACCTACTACCCTTTGTCTCTTTAGCAATGAATCAAACTTTCATGTTCGATTCTTATGAAGTGACTCAATCTTTTTACCCATAGCACTAATTCATCGATTTTCCTTTGAACTATAAATAGCTTCTTTATAGCTATTAGTCTCAAACACGTTAATGATCTTTGCAACTGACAATGCAAATTTCACAAAATCTGCATATCCAGAAAGATTTTCATCAACTACATTTACAAACCTCTTTGGTCGGTTGATCATTCTTTTCTCTCTGCCTGTTGTAATGCTATACGATTGTTGTTACATAGTTGCATCAACATTATCATCTTGATTAAGGTTTTGCACCTTCTCCACTTCTGAATTACTGAGCTGAGCTAGTAGAGATTCAATTTCTAGCTCTATGCGGTCACTGACACCACGATCTGTTTCTGCTATTGCCTTCTCCTTCTGACTGTCCAGTGAGGCAGATTCATTGAATGTCATATCCCTACTAATAATTAACCCTGGAGTCTTTTGATCTGTGTACCACAATCTATAACCTTTCACTTCAGTTGCATATCCTAGAAATATGCACTTCTTTGCCCTCGACTCAAGTTTTTCATCCCTCACATGAGCATAAGCATGACAATCAAATATCCTCAAATTTGAATAATCAGCAGGAGAACTGGACCAAACCTCAAAAGGAGTTTTGAACTCGATAGCTGTGGATGGAGATCTATTGACCAAATAACAAGTTGTATTGATTGCTTCAGCACAAAAATCCTTGCTAACACATAAGTGTGAAAGCATACTTCGTGCCTTATCATAAAGTGTTCTGTTCATACATTTTGCAACACCATTTTGTTGTGGTATTCCAATACAAGTGTGGTGTCTCACTATGCCCTTTCTGCTGCAGAACTTATTGAACTCTAAATTGCAACTCATTGTCAGTTCGAAGACGCTTGACTTTTCTTTCAGTCTGCCTCTCAATCATCGTCTTCCATTTAACAAATATCGAAAATGCCTTATCTTTTATTTTCAGAAAATACACCCATACCATTCTTGAGTAATCGTCAATCAAAGTCATAAAGTACCTGACATCACTTTTGAAGGAAACTTTGTTTGGACCTCACAAGTCTGAGTATATATAATCTAACTTGTCTTTGGTCTTATGATCTGCCCTTTGCTTAACTTTACCCTTGTTTACTTACTAAATATAAAACGCTCACAAAAATTTAAAGCTTGATTTTCGTATCTATCCAATAAATTTTGCTTGCTCACCAAAGACAATCCCTTGTCACTCATATGATCAAGTCGTAAGTGCCACAACTGAGACTGATTCGAATCACTCCTTTCAGAAGCTACAATTGCTTCCCCTTCAACTACACTGGCTTGAAGATAATATAGTCTAGAATGCAGCTTACCCTTCATGAGTACCATGGAGCCTTTACACACTTTAAGTATCCCATTCTCTGAGTGAAACTTATACCCTTGATCATCCAAAGTCGAAAGAGAAATCAAATTTTTTTCATTCGAGGAACATGCCAATCTCAATATTTCTGATAATGCCATCGAACATTCTCAATTTGATATTACCAATCCCCTCTACCTCTAGTGGATTATCATCACCTAAGTAAACAATCCCACTCGTCTGCTTGTAAGTTGAAAATCAGTTCTTGTGTGGACACATGTGGAAAGTTGCACTAGAATCAAGAATCCAGGAATTATGCCAATGATCAGAACTCGCGGCATAAATTTTCCCTACATAGTCATTATCATCAGAATTGTTGCCAGTGTCAATAATATTTACTGAGTAATCAACTTTCTGCTTCCCTCTTTTCTCCTTTAGTTGAGGACAATCTTTTTTGTAGTGATCTTGCTCCCCGCACTCATAGCAATTCTGCTTCCTTGCTCTAGACTTTGATCTGCCATTGAACTTTTTTCTATTAAAGTTCTTTTGTTGTGTTCTTCCCCTACTCACAAGACCTTTGCCCTCAGTTCTGCTATCTGGAAAGTTCTTCTTCAACTCTTTAAATTTTAATGCATTACTAATATCATCTAGTGAAATATTATTTTTTTCATATAGCAATGTATCAACAAAAATATCGTACGATGGTGGTAAAGAACATAACACGATCAAGGCCTGATCTTCACTCTCAATTTTGATATCTACATTCTTCAAGTCCATTATAATTGAATTAAACTCATCAAGGTGAGTTTTAACCGGTGTACCTTCATACATCCGAAGATTGTACAACCTCTTTTTCAAGTAGAGACAGTTTGTCAGCGATTTCTTAGAATACAGATCTTTCAGCTTTTTCCATGTCGTTGCTGCAAATTTCTCTTCAACAATTTCCGGAAGAACGCTATCTGTAACGCTCATGCAAATCGCACTCAAAGCCCTCTCCTTCAGGTCTGCCTTCTCTGACTATACTTTCCTTTCCCAAATCCATTAGGACAAAGGATTTTCTAAACCAATAGGGATTATGAGTTTCCTAAAATATACAAGGGAAAAATTCAAGACATAATTAACATCATCTTAATCGTATCAGTTGAAAACTCAAATTTTATTACAAAATAATCACATAGACACCTTCAAAATTTATATGTCACATTAGTGTCGGGTATACCCTTGAAATATAGTATAAACGGGTTGAAATGTTTAGATGTGCCTTTTTCAAGTTAGAGTGTTTAATTGTTTGAGGCTAAATTCAAAAGTTTATCTATGTATTATGCCCTTAATTTATGTGTCAAAGTTTGACTAGATACCAAGTAAAATAAGGAAATGAAGGCTTTCTATATAATGAAATATAACATATAAACTTAAGAGTAATTAACTCATATAGCCGCTTATATAAATTTTAAACTCAAAATAGTCATATTTTATTTTGACAATCTCATTATAACCAACTTTCACGTGTTGTTTACTTTTATTAGCTAGTCTACATAAATTGAGAATTGACATGAAAGTTAGTTATAATGAGATTGTCAAAATCAAGTATGACTACTTTGAGTTTAAAACTTATATGAGCGGCTATTTATGTTAATATCTTTATAAAAAAATAATAAAATTGTGATCTTAAATATTTTATAATATTTATGTGATTATAAAATCTCTTTATTAAAATTCAAATAAAAAATAGAAAAATCACATAAACTGAAATTAAAAAAAGTACAGGATGATTCCCTATGTTGGGTGGTGATTGTTTTCTGGCGTTTGTTAGTACGAGGTTATTCTTGTCTGAACTTATTTTTTTAAAAAAAAATAATTCACTTCTTGTTATCGCTATTGTTTTTTAAAATAATTAATCGTTTAGTCAGAAATCTAATTAATATTTAATTTATTACTAAAATTTTAAAATATTCTAATTTCTAGTTGGAGGATTCAAATATTCAATTTATTAGAATATTCTAATATACTTTAATTGTAGGAGAGGAGTTTAATATTTTCTTTATCCGACTATGTAAAACCTTGTGATTAATAAAATTCAAAACACAAATTTCTATTTATATTTTCAACCTTAATGTTTGCATCTTTCTCTAAACAGATCATAATAATCAGTTCTGAATCCCATATTTTTTTTATGAATTTTGAATATATAAAACACTATAATTAAACTTAAACTATTGTATTTTACCGAACCCATAAACTACTTGTCTCAAATAAATATTTATCTTATATATAATATAGTAGTATTAAGCAATATCAATCTATACTATACATAGTATACATACTATTTTTATTGACAGCTATGATGTGCCGCTAATTTACGTCACTTTCGACTCCTTTTTACTAAGAACAATCGTACGTTTTCAAGCAACCGTTGTTGTTTTTGATGTTTTTATGTTGTATTTGTAGGAAATGGAAACAAACACGGAAACGGACGGAAATACGCGAAAAAGAACATTCTGGATAAGAGTGACGGTTCAGGTGACGGTCCGTCAAGGGTGTGACGGTCCGTCACCCAAACCGTCACACCAAGGCAGCAGCCACACCACTGCCTAAGGGTGACGGTCCAGGCGACGGTCCGTCAACCCTGTGACGGTCCGTCACCCAAACCGTCACACCAAGGCAGCAGCCAAGGCAGCACCACTGCCTAAGGGTGACGGTCCAGGCGACGGTCCGTCAACCCTGTGACGGTCCGTCATCCTGGCGTCACACTTAGGCAGTCCGCGACGCGAAATCCGAGCATTTTTGGGATTGGTTTCCTAGACTCCTATAAATACCCTATGTTAGTTTTATTTTCATGATTTAAATCACTTTTCCAATAGTTTTTACATACATTACCCAATAATTGTAGGAGAGTTTTGAGCGATTTTTGAGAGAGGAAACGCGCTACACACGGTTTCCTTCTCCTCAAATCTTGTTCTTGATTGTTCTTGGGATCTTTTGTGTTCTTGCTCTTGGATTAATTAAAGATTGTTTTCAATACATTGTAAGGATCTCTTTTCTTTATTATGAATATTGCTTTCTTTTGTTCTTCTACAGGCATGAGTAACTAAACCTCCCACAACTAGGGTTGTGGGAGCCATGGCAAACTTAGCGATATAGATTCCGGGTAGCGTTGGGTTCAATATATGTATTGTCACGTTGTTAATCATTCATTATTTAACGTTTTCTAGTGGTTGCAAACATTAGAACATGCCTAGGTTTAATTTGCTTGAGTAAAGAGATTAAAACCGGGAAACTTGATTAACGACAAGGATTTGAGACTACCAACTCTCGTCTTAATGATTAATGCCGTAACTGGATTAATCTACTTGATGTTAGGATTGAATTCTAAAAAGCACATCTTTTCGAGGTCGAGAGAATAGAAAAGGAAATTTGTTTATTTGGTCGAGAGACGTTTAGACGATACCATTGACGCAATCACATCGTGACACGCATATAGAAAGAACCCGGCTAAGCCTAGAATCGACATTGTTACCAACGCCATGGTAAACACTTCCCTAGTTCGTTCTCCTATCTTGATTTAAACCCACACGTTTAGTACTTGTTTTGTTTACACTTTGTGCACACAAACCCCCCCTTTTTGTTATTTACCGGAAACTATTGACGAATAGTCATATATTCACTAAAGACTTTGATCTTCACCATATTCTCTGTGGGATTCGACCCCAACCTTGTTGGGTTCTTTACTTGACTACGACCGCTTACGCCTCGTTAATTTGAGGTGTAGTTTGGGCGTTAT